>CM067378.1:25381719-25583501 GCA_034510155.1 Eucriotettix oculatus | reverse complement strand
GCTTAAAATTTAGTAATTTATCATAATTACTACTTGACTCCCTCAGCCGAAAATATTATTGAATTTACATGTGAAAAGTTTAGTGTCTTGCATGGGCCACCTCCAGCAATGGTTACGGCCGAAATCCCCATTAAGGAAAATATAAATTACGAATATTTTGCAACTTTACAATAACTATATAACTCTTAAGCTTTATTCAACGTTATTTGAACACGAATCAACAAAATTTTTATACCATTATTATTTTCCTAACCATAAACCTTCCTTTTCGCCGCCTTTCGTATTTCGTATTTCAATAATTAGAACATGATTAATATGTGATTATTGGTTTATCCGTAGAAAATCTTAAATAAACGAAAATAGAATATAATCTTTATTCGGTGTATTTTCTGTTAATAGTAGAACAACGATATGACTCAATGGTATTAATAATAAATATAAAGGTGAAAATCAAGCACGATAACTAAATTTTATATAAAAAAGGTCGGTTACTATCAATGCACTTATTGTTCATAACTTCATAGTTGAAAGGCGGGGGTGGGCGTTGAGCTTTTAAGAACTAGAGAGCGCGCAGAAGTTCTAAAAGGGACGCGAGGACGGAAAAAGACGACAAGACTTTTCTAAAAGTCTGACTGTTGGAATTGAGGTTCTAGGAGATTCACACATTTTCACCTTCCTTTTCGCTGCCATTCGTATTTCAGAATTGGAATTGCAATGGACCACCATTATTCTGCAGATAGAGACTAATAGATTATAATGACGTACAATCTATAACGAAAAATTATGAAAATTCTTGGCCGCCTACTGACATAAATTAACGGGACGTGAATGAGATTACATTAATCTGTCTTCAGTAAACATAATGTTAGTTTTATTTACTGAAACATGAGATTTAATGTGGTAAGCTTACACACCATTCAAAATGGTTTCAAGAGAAGTTTATTTTCATTGAATGCATTGTAAAATGCATTTAAATTGTATTATTTAAAAATTTTCGCATCCAGATATTCCACTCGGCAGCTAATCAGTTTGTGGCAATCCCCTTCTACTGAAATGATAATCCCTCTCGACGAAAGGGGAAACAAAGCTGGATATAGGTACAATGGAGCAGAAAGCTAGGGGAAATTTTCAAATTACAAGTCTTCAACACTGTGTGGTTGGAATGAACTAGGATCGCGCTGCAAAATGATTTCTTGGGCATGGATGTTCTGTTGTGTGTATAGTAGAGAAAGCGAGTTACTCTCCAATAGTCGCTAATAACCCTAGTAGTTGGTGCGACTCAAAATAAAGATAAAAAATTATCTCTTCACACAGGTTGCGCCTCGGACGAAGTCAGCAGACAAATCCATTGTACTGTGTACTGAATCCAACCAATAACAATCCTTTGAGGTTAGATTTTTCTCAGCGTGAGGCGGATCCTGCGGTTTGCCCTGCAATTTCACCCTCCACCGCACAGAGCCAATCAATCAGCGATCTTCCACCCTGTCCGTCCCATGCCCGGGTTACGTCAGGATCTCAGCTAAACAGGGTACGATTGTCTCTAAGCAGTATTACCCATCAGTGTGTTTAATTGAAGAAGGAAAAATAATCACTTTCATGTATCCTTACTCACTCACAACAAAAATATTGAAATCTATCTAAGGAAATCTAATTTCATAACAAATATTACTGGTTATTTTATTAGCAAATTATTTAAATTCACTCTCGTTCCTAAGCACAACATGACACAAATATATCGTGATATGAGGCGCAGTAGTGAGTTTGTACTTTAGTTCACTTAAACACGAAACTTTGTTGTATAACATCGCAGCTATTCTGAAAACATTGGCGCAATAATACATATTGTGTTCATTCCCGGATATAATGCACGTCAATAATTTTATCCGTAAATGTTAAGCGATGAAAACTACAGGATTGGTTAAAAGACCTTGGTCATGTCTGTATATTTCGTTACTAATGTTGGTGTTGTTTTTGTGGTATTCAGTCCCTAGACTGGTCTGATACAACCCTCCATGCTACCCTATCTTGCGCAAGTATTTTCATTTCCGCATATATAATACATCCCACTTCCTCCCTAATCAGCTTAGAAAATTACATCTTTATTATAAGTTTAAATTCTCATTAATATAATCAAAAAATAGAAACTTGCCGATAAAAATATGAAAGTCTCTGCGAAAAGAATATGTAAATCGAGTTTAAATTGTATAAGAAGCTATAACTTATATAACATATATTTTAGTTTATGACATAGTAGTTGTGGTATTCAGTCCTAAGACTGGTCTGATGTAACCCCCCACCCCCATGCTAACCTATCTTGCACAAGCATAACTAGCACATCCCACATCGTCCCTAATCTGCTTAGTGCATTCCATTCTTACCTTCCCCTTCTGTTTTTACCCCATACAATTCCCTCTAATGCTAATTTTACACGACCCTCATCTCTTAAAACGTGGCTTTTTAATCTATCCCTTCTCTTGGTCAACGTCCTCCTTATTGTTCGCTCTTCCCCTATTGTGTTAAGAACTTCCTCGTTAGTGATTCTATCCACCCATCTGATTTTAAGCATTCTCCTATAGCACCACATTTCAAAGGCTGCTATTAGTTTCCTTTCCGAAACTCCTATCGTCCACTTTTCGCACCCATACGAACATTTTTAGAACTATTTCCTAATATTCACTCTTATATTACTCGTAAGTAACTTTTGTTCCCGGTTGGGATTTCGGGAGAAGTGCTGAAATTAAGAGGGAAAGCCATGATTAAGTACCTGCTATATGAAATATCTATTAACAATTCTGATGTTCTAGACGATTGGAGAAAGGTGATTGTAGTTCCCATCTTTAATCAGGTGCGCTATCGGAAACTAGTAATTACAGGCCGGTTAGCCTCACATCTGTGATATGCAAGCAATTTGAACGCTTGATAACTGAATATTTGCCTAAGCACTGGGACGAAAGGGAGTGGATTTACGGTGGACAACATGGCTTCAGACCTGGATTCTCTTGTGAGAGCAACTGACAACGGTCTGCCAAGATCTGTCGGACGGGGTTGATCAGGGAGGGAGAATAGACGCTATAATTATTGATTTTTCTAAAGCCTTCGACGTCGTGCCGCACGATCTATTATTAAGTAAGTTAAAAAATACTGGTATAGATTTGCGGGTACTGAAGTGGATTCGGAAATTTTTTAAAGATCGTTCACTCAGAGTTCGCGTGAATGATAAATCGTCCAACTCCGTGAAAATCACGTCAGGGTCATCATGTTCCTTGTGTTCATAAATGACTTAACAATCGGTATAAAGTCACAGTATAAACTTTTTTCCCGATGATTGTATGGTTAATAGGGAAATTGCAAACGTTGAGGATGCACAATTCTGCTGATTGACTTCGACAAAATTTACTAATGGTCAGTTAGAAATAAAATGCAAATAAATGCTATGAAGAGTAAGGCAGTCGTTTTTACAAAAAGGAGAAATGTCCCTCCCACTCGATATAAAATGGGGAACGAAGTTGTAACGGAGTCAAATACTGTAAATATCTTGGGATCACGATTAGTAAAGATTTAAATTCGGGTAATGAGGTGAGCGAGGTCCCTGACAGGTAAAGGGTGGAGGGCGCTGCTGCTGCTTCACTTTGTAAACAGGGTCTTGAGGAAAAGCACTAGAAAAACCAAGATTTCTGCTTACAAAACGCTAGTCAGGCTAATTTTAGAATATGGGGTAACGTGCTGGGATCAATATCGAAATTAACACACACTAGCGTTGGAAAAAAATACAAAAAACGGGTTAAAAATGTTTGGGGGTCGATTCGCGAACAATCCTCACGAGAATTTAAAAGATCTCAGTAATACAAGGAAACACGTGAGGTTGTGCGCAATATAAAGCTTATAAGGGTGAACCACAGGGCCTGGAAAGAAATAACAAACCATCTTACGGCGCCGAATTATATTTCTAAAAATGATCACACGTTCAAAATTAAAGAAAAAGGGTAACGCACAAACGTAGGAAAATTTTCATACGTTAATAGATCAATACGCGATTGGAATTCCTTGCCTGCGGAAATTCTGACGTCTTTACGGGTAGCGTAAATCAGTTTAGGAATAGACTAAGGAAACTAAAGTGAGCAGTTTTTTAGAAGTGACGTGCTAATAGCGAAGTGCAGTTGTGTGACTCCTGACTTCTCTTTTCTTTTTCAGATCAAAACCTACACTTCAAAATTGTTCCTTAGTGTGAATTGTATTTTCTTTTTGTAATTATATGTTTTCTTTGTATATAGCTACCACCGGATAAATGCCCAATAACAGCTAAGTAATAACAATAATAATAAAACATGATGAAAATTTAAAAGTCGCTGGTAAATACTCTTCTAACGACTATTCTTGCTGATGACAATATTCGCTCTCTACCCCTCACCCCTTCTTCTTGGGCATGTCACACGTCATGCTGTTTCTCGCAACCTTTAATACTGATGTCTGTAAACAAACTTTTTGAGAAAATTTTCTCCTGTAAACTTCCTCCGTGGGATCTGTGTTTAATAATAAGTATTGGAAAGTCGGAAAATATAACAATTCAGATAAAGTTTGTATAGTCATTAAGCGAAAAACAATGGCAAGGGGCTGAAGAGTCCGACAGACTTTGAAAAAAAAACATGAGGAGGACTAAAAAAAGAGCTAGTTACCATAGAACTAGAAATATGTGGACAGGTCACACAATTAAGTTGTAAAATACCAAAAGATGGTCTGAAGCTGATAACCACGTTGGACGTGCTTCGAACAACCAGGAATTCTGGCTAAATAATAAGGCTTGTTTAGCAGGCACATTTATGCAGGCATCAAAAAGTATATTGAGAAAAAGAAAAATTACGACCAGGGAAGAATATACTAGCCATGAGGTGTACTGTAAAAAGTAGTTTTGTTTTCTGACGAAAGAAAAACAGTTCTTTTCTGAGTTTTAACATGCAGCGAAAACTGGAACTTAGACAATTGTCTTCTTGGAAATTGCCAAAAAAGCAAATAACGAATCTACAAATTTTGCGTCGAGATTGACGTAAGAAAGTTGTTTCGTGAGTGCAAATCAGTAGATAATTTAATTTTCTCCTGTCCAAGATTATCTTGTAAGCAATAAACTTTACAACAACCGGTTAAATTCAATTAACGATCACATAGAATTTGAATAAAGTTCCGAATAAAAAAGATTGACGTTCAATAAGCTGTAATGTTAAATTAAGAATTTAATTCATGAGGCAAACACGGTCACATTTTAAATCAGCTATAAAATTAAAAATTAAGTTGCTTAGATATTTTGAAACGTACACGATATATATTATATAATACAGTTAAATCTCTACACCAAAACCAGTGCCAACAATATAATTAGACTATAATCGGTAATTATTTCTAAAAAAAAGAACAGATATTATATAATTTCATACTGAATTACAATTTGAGATCGTAGGTCTTGTAGAGTCGACAAAATGTAACGTTTTCCAATTTAATTAAGAAAAACGTTCCTTTTTGAAAATTATTAAATATGCTCTAGGGATACATTACAACATCTCTCCTTTCCTCCTGACGTCACGAATTCGTCTTGCCATTCACTAAGGATGGAAATGTCACGTACAAATGTCTCACAGTCACCATGGGAAATAACGGAGCTGGACGTTTCCAAATAATTCTCCGTCTACGCATGGCCAAAGTTCACCGCTCCGAAAATAAATATTTCAACGTTCACTGTATAATAAAATGAAATTCTGTATAGAAATATCTTATGACAAAATGTGTTTATTAATTCAATAATTAACGGCAATTTTATTAGTAGTTTATATTAGTTTTATTAATTTACATTACGTTACTTAGCCAGCGAACATCACAGGACAATTAGTTTAGTATATCATACATGCAAAATATTAATGAAGATACTACACAGGAGGATGGAACGATAAATAGAATGCGAGTTAGGTGAACATCAGGTTGATTTTAGGAAGAAGCAGGGAAAAGAGAATCAATAGTGACTTTGCGTCTAATTTTAGAAGACAGGATAAAAAACAGGCCTACGTTCATGGCATTTGTAGATTTAGGAAAAGCCTTTGATAATGTGAACTGGAACACACTATTAAGGATTTTGAAGACGACAGGAATAAAATATCGAGAAAGAAGATTATCCATAACCTCTACAGAAGACAGTCAGCAGTAATTCGAATAGAAGATCAAGAAAAGGAAGCCGTAATCAAATAGTAAGAGTAAGAAAAGGATGCAGTCTGTCGCCCATGCTATTAACTTATATCTTATATATAGAACAGGCGTTGAAGAAAGTTAAAACGGAATATGGAAAAGGAATTATGCTGCAAGGAGAAGAAATAAAAACCGTAAGGTTTGCAGATTATTATTAGTATTAGTAGTATTAGGCGAATCAGAAGAAGACTTGGAAACGATAATAAATGGCACGAACGTGGCCCTGGTAAGAATGGGAAGATATTTTTTGAAGGAATTCTGCTCCTTGGGAAGCATAATAATTAGGGATGGTAGAAGTATAGTAGGTATAAAGAGTAGTATAGTACAGGCAAGGAAGGCTTTCGCAAAAAAATAAAAAATTATTTACGGGTAATATAAGTGTGAATATTAGGAAGTTATTGCTAAAAATGTTTCGAGTGTTGCGATATATGGGTGCGAAACGTGGACTGTTAGAGTTGCAGAAAAAAAGATTAGAAGCTATTTCAATGTGGTGGTATTCGAGAATGTTGAAAATCATATGGGTGGATAGAATCACTAACAAGGAAGTTCTAAGCAGAATAGGGGAAAAGGGAACAATATGGAGGATGTTGACCAAGAGAAGGGATAGATTAATAGGCAAAGTTTTAAGACACAATAATCTTGTAAAATTAGCATTATAGGGAAGTGTGTGGGGTAAGAACAGAAGAGGGAGGCAGGGGTGGAATAAGCTAAGCAGATTAGGGAAAATGTGATATGTGCTAGTTATGCGAAAATGAAAAGGTTTGCGCAAGATAGGTTAGCATGCAGGGTTGTATGAGACCAGTCATAGGACTGAATACCACAACAACTAAGCCATATACTAAAATGTATGGTATATAAGTTACAGCTTCTTATACAATATCCACAAAATTTATATTAGTTTGGCAGAGACTTTCACGTTTTCATCGTCAAGTATCTATATTCTGATTATATTAATGTGAATTTAAACTTTTAAATAATTTCAAGACGACTAAATGTAAGCTGGAAAGCGGTTAGACTACGACTGGCGCGGTATTGAATTTCAATAGGACGCACTGATTGCCTTCCTCGTAACATAAATCCCAGTCGTCCGTTTATAAATATCAATAAAATGTTTGGAAACAGTTTCAAATAAAAACTAAATGGTGACGTTTCAATTGTGTTAGCTAATAAGTACTGAATACATTATGGACTTGTTAATTTTCTACTAAATATACGAAGCTAACGTTGTGTATGTTAATAATTCCCAGCAAGAACATTCGCACGTTTCTATTAAATTTCATGAAAACTTCGCATAAGTGCGTCATTCAATTCGTTTCCAAAAACAAAACTGCTATTCTTTGTCATATACGAGGGAAAATCAAAAAATGAATGCAACTGTGTTGAGGTTGGCTATTATGTGGCTCCATTGTCTCCGCTTGTGGCATGTTACAGCGTTATCGCTTGAGTTCGTTCTGCGTTACCTGAGAACTAAACATTTATGCACCATTGTTCGTTTGAATTGCAGACGAAAAGTCTACCATAATACATATTTTATAGTCTAAAGGACTATGACGAGCTCAAATCTATAGAAGACTTCCGACACGTTAAAGGGATATAACGCGCGCGAAGTACGAAAAAAAACGAGACCTTTAGTCACGTCTACTAGTGATGACAACATTGAGGTAGACCGTGCCCTGTGGAAAACATTCAGTACAATAGTCATAATTATTTATGCAAAATTCGTCACTCAAAAAGTGCTGTAGAACCTTACCAGGATCATTTTCAAAGTAACATAATATAATCAACCGTAGTCACCGTACCTTTGCGTTCTTACGCCCAATTACTTTTATGCCTCCCCTGCGATTCAAACAGTCAACCAGATTGCTTATTGGATCTATTTCATTTGATTAGCCGACTTAATATACATTACTTTTGTTTACAAACCATTTGCAAATAACTACTGTTAGAAACAGAATACTTACATATTTGAAATCATCAAATTCTTCGTAACCGGATCAATTCTGTTAGTTATCAACAGGTAAACAAACAAAAAACTGTTTTCTCTTTGGGTAAAGAAACTCAAAGAAGGAATTACAACAATAACATCGTAATTACAAAAACTAAAACAATAGGATGTGCTTCAGAGTTTCAAAGAAGATATCCAGAGTAGAGTAATACAGGAAAGATAAATAAAAAATATAGAAGAGAAATGGACTCTCTTGAAGGAAGAAATGACAACAGCAGCCGATGAACAAATAGGATAAATAACTCAGACCAACAGGAAAGCATGGATAGAACAAGAAACGAAGAGGAGGTTGATGAAGAGTTTGGGGACAACATTTTAACGACGCTGATAGATCTGAGCGCCAGGAATTGATAATATTGCAGCGGAGTTGTTAAGTTCATCGGATGGAGAAGCAATAAGAAAAGCTGTTCAGGATATTTTGCTAAATCTACTAAACGGGAAGAATACCATAATATTTGAGTAAAATAATAATTATACCCATACCGAAGAACACGATACCAAATGACATATAGTTCAGTATCTCATGCCTGCAAAATATTAACGCAAATAGTATATAGGATGGAACGATAAATAGAATGCGAGTTAGGAGAAGAACAGCATGGTTTTAGGAAGAATGTAGGGACAAGACAAGCAATAATGACTTTGCGTCAAATTTTACGAGACAGGATAAGAAAAAACAGGCCTACGTTCATGGCATTTGTAGATTAAGAAAATCCTTTGATAATGTGAACTGGAACACACTATTAAGGATTTTGAAGACGGCAGAAATAAAATATCGAGAAAGAACCTCTAGGGCTGCAGTAATTATAAAGGCAAGAAAAAAAAGCAGAAATCAAGAAAGAAGTAAGACAAGGATGCAGTTTGTCGGCCATGCTCTTTAACTTATACATAGAATAGGTGAAAAGAAAGTTGAAAATGAATATTAAAAGGGAATCAAAATGCAATGAGGAAAAAAAACATGTTTGCTGATGATATTGTTGTAATTGGGTAGTCGGAAGAAGACTTGGAAACCATAATAAATGGCATGAACGTGTTCCTGGAGAAAGAGTTCAATATGAGGATGAATAGAGGAAAACCAAGTTATTGGAGGGTAGTATAGGAAACAATGGAATAACAAAGGGTGTTAGATCGGGAAGGGATATTTTGAAGGAAGATACGAGTGAGTTATTCGAGTATGGAACGAAATTAGTCTAGATAAAAACACTTGCTAACGTCTAGATATATTTTCGGGGATGGAAATTTATTTGTAGCGGCACAATTTTCTCTAGAAAGTTGCTTACTTTGGACTTCCTCAGGTGTTATTCCAAGTATCTGAAAAAAATATTTATTCACCACAAATATGGGGCCATTTATGCACGTTTCAAATTTCCGTCGCCTCCATCACAACCCCCACACGTGGTAGTGGTGCCTTACCCCAAAGGTACCTGTTCTCTGTCTCCAGAACACGTGTACCGAATTTTGCCTACATTACTCCACCGAACGTCAATAAACTTGAGTCGGTGCGGACGGTTTTGGAAAGGCTGGTTACGTGAGGGTATCCGCTTTAGTGACTCACCCTTATAATAGCATAGGAAAAGGTGGAAATGGGTGAAGGTACTACATGAGGCTGATCCCAAAACAGGAAACTCCCTTTAATAGCATATGAAGGGAATTGAAAAGGGGGTATTTGGTAGGTAGAGAAAGGTAGCCAAGGATTGAATAAGGCACCCGAACTGTAATTAAAGAATACCTGTTCAGCACCAAGGTGGGAGTAAAAACAAGTAGTGTGGAATATTGTCCATATGGAGTTGTATTGTATTGGATTTATTATTACTACAGGTGGGCAAGTGCCCGGTGGCAGTTTGTTGATATAATCAAAGTACAAATATAAATTGTTTATAAACTAAAATAACAATTATAAATTACAGAAAAGAAATAAAAATACTATTTAAAAATATTTCACGTTCTTGTTTTACAAAATAAGCACTTAATTTTTCCCTGTTTCTAACTTCTTTTTGAAAACATTTATATTCTTAGGGTAAGCCTCTAGTACCCATTGCAGGTAAAGCATTCCAGTCCGTTATCACCCTGTTTACGAAGGAATATTTTCCCACATCCTTTCTTTGGTCCTTTCCCTTTATTTTGTAATTATATTTTTTAGAAAAAAAATTAGGTATACTCAGCCGCTCCCTTATTTCTGACCAGGTCGGTTCGTCCGTTTAAGCTTTGTAGATAGCCCCAAGTCTAGGTTTTTTACTCCTATCACCCAGTGGTTCTCATATAGTTTCGTACCCACACAAAACCCCAGCCCGTTTCTGAACTTTATCCAGGGCATTGATGTGCTCCGCTCTGTAACTTGCGGGGCAGCAAGCTACAGAGCGGAGCACATCAATGCCCTGGATAATCTATCATAGGTCTAACTAGAGAAGTGCAAGCAGCTGCCTTATAGTTTTTTTCAATATCTTGTTTATGAACTGTAAGGACATCCATCCATTCCGCGCTACTAAATGTACGAGTCCGCCCCACTTTAATTTCTTACTAAAAGTTACGCCTAGATATTTACACGTTTCAACAAGCGGAAGTTTCTCCTTTCTTATTTTATATTCCCCGAGGATGACCATTTTGTTTTTAGTAAAAATGATTGTTTTACTCTTATATGGATTTATTCTCACCTTATTAATTTCTGTCCATTGATATATCTTATGAAAATCTGTTTGAAGACTGATTTCATCATCGATATTCTCTATAATTTTGTAAATTATGCAGTCGTCCACGAGCAATTTAATTTTAGAATTTATGCCCGTCCACAGGTCATTCACAAAAGCCGAGAACATTATTGGCCCGATTACACTTCCCTGTGGTACACCTGATGTAATTTCTACACGATGGGATACTTCTTCATTTACCTGGACTCTCAGTATGCGATTGTTCAAAAATTTCCTAATCCATTCAATTAAGCTATTGTTTATTCCCGATTCCTTAAGTTTAGCTACCAAAATATTGTGTGGTACTACATCGAAAGCCTTGGAGAAATCTACCATCGACAATGTCCTCAAAATCCTGACACACCGTTGCTAAGTGACTGTCGCATCAATATCCCGGTCTAAATCTATGTTGTCCATCCCCTTGTACTCCTCTGATGCCCATCATCTGGTGTATGCGGACGTGGTCCTTCTTTATATATAATAAACGTTAATCATCTGCGTTGTGGCTTAGAAAACTTTATAAATAATTATTAACTAATTAAAAAGTATTAATTGTTGGTTATTTCAGACTTATCATATGGCACTTGACAGGCTAGGTAAGTATTATAATCTCTCCTATTGCAAGTTCTATATAGCTCGTAACGTTGAATTTACTCGTGTGACCCCTGACGAACGACATATAGTTATTCGAAAACTTTGTTCGAATCGGGTGAGATCTGTTGAGCAATTTTTGAGACTTTCTTCAGAGGAAGCCCTTTTTTGTCTGAAAGGGGGATCTTTGTAGTATCGACAGAAACCTTGTTTTAGGTGAGCACTACGACTTACTAAAATTTTATAGCAATTGGATTAATTGTATAGGAATGCATACAAGACAGACGTACTGTAACGCGTATTAAATTTCGTCACATATTTTGTTTCATTTATATAAATTAATTTTACTACATTAAGTATTATTGTATAAAATTCCGAAGCGAAGAGTCCTGAGTTATTCGCAAGGCACCCTTCCGGGAAAAAACCCGGCAAGACAAACACAGCCATATAACTTCAATCTTGACAGACGCAGTCTTTGTTTGAAAGTTATTTGCGGCTCGCTAATAAAAAACGAGGTCTCCCCCAGGTTAGCAAGGTGGTTGACCCAAAAGATTGCTAGGGTGGCCCCTCCCTAATTTTGATTTTTGGAGAGGAAGGGAAGGGACGCCAACCCCATTGGAGGACCTGGAAAGATACAAAACTCGGGGATACCAATCACGTTTCTGGAGAGATGAGTTAGCGGTAAAAATAATTCGAAAAAGAGAGTTGGAGGTGAGAGTTCAGAACGAGGAAACGGAAAGTCGGACTGACAGGCCTCGAGTCTGATAGGAGAGAGGATCTGGCTGTAAGCATAACAAGGAAACGACACCACAGTATCCTGCCGTTTTTATCCTGACCCTAAAGCTGCCTTTGCGTTAAATCCAGGACTGCCGGTCAACAAGGAAAATAGGGGAGGATGAATATAAAGTAAGGTACATAAATGCAATAATCTCTTCCTATGCTAGGCGTATAAACATGTAATACAACCATCAGTAAAAGTAAATTAAATTTACTAAAATCTTTCATACAATGTCACTTCTTTGGTTAGGGCTCAGATAGGCAAATAAAATTAACTGAATTTAAATATTGTAATATTATTGAATTTACTTTTGTTAACAATAAATTTGTGTAAATTTTAAAGTTGAGATTTATTAGCGCCCACCCATTTAAATATAACTCTAATTTTAAAATATATTTATAGATTATAAAATCCACGTCACAATACAAGCATATATTCTTTTCTAATCATACAAATTTGTATTTTCCAGACCAACTAAACGCTTAGTATGGGTCTTCTTCAAACTTACATTCACCGAAATGTCAAATTTTTGCTTCCTCCCCCATTTCACGATATTCTGGGTATGTATTTTTAAAATAAATTATTATTTGCCACATTCTTTTTATTGGTAATTTATGTTCACGTTTCCTGCTTCAGGAATTTCGACTCGCGTTGATATGTCCTTTATATGCACACAGATAATTAAGCTATTTAATGACTTTGATCCTGTACTGTCGCTACAACTCGAATATCCCCCAACACTCTCTCTCCGTCAAAGAGCTGGATCCCTTCCTCTTTACATCGCTGGTTTTGGTGGTTGGTTACCCCATTAACACCCTCGGGACAACGGACAAGGAAGATGCGAAAGGGGACTTTCGCTATCTCCAAGCTCAAAGCGGTCGTTAAAGTATCTGCACCCCCGGGACGTTATCTCGACAAGCAATAACAGTTTCAATGTTGGAACCATATACCCATCGCCCATTCTGTACAGCGACAACCCGATGGCACACGCTAATCATTTCAGACATAAAAATTCCAGCTTCCACTGCCTGTCATATCAAGCATCGTTCGACGTCGAATATAATGTTTTCT
The DNA here is from genome assembly GCA_034510155.1 of Eucriotettix oculatus. Taxonomy (NCBI): domain Eukaryota; kingdom Metazoa; phylum Arthropoda; class Insecta; order Orthoptera; family Tetrigidae; genus Eucriotettix; species Eucriotettix oculatus. Next base: position 25,570,147 of record CM067378.1, on the reverse strand, counting down.
GTGGGCGAAAAAAACCACAGAGAGATAGGCTCAGTATTTATAACAGCGAACGTGGAAGCATAATATCAGCGATAGCACAACACTTTTAACAAAGTCTGCGGAACAATAAAGAATAACGATTCGACTATTCAAGACAATGAGGAAATTCAAGCTGTAGTGAATGCACGGATTAATTGAAGAATGAATGTTGGAAGAAACATTTCAAGGTTAAAGTGAACGTATATATCAAGACAGAAAATTTTAAAAATTTGATTTTATGACCAGGTGCAGAATGTTATGACCGAAAAACAAAATAGTCTCAACCGGAAATATCGACACCAAGGCTAAGGGTTTCTACGGAGACAATCATAATAAAATGAAATAATCTTTGTCTCCAAGAGTTTATTGATCTAATCAGAGACCTCGAGCAGTGCAACTTTGACGAAATTGAAGGGGTTAGAGAATCAAATTGTAGTGGGATATTTAAGAGTATAATAACGTAGAGGTGAAGTATGGTAAATTATACTTAGTTCACATAAAAGTATTAACAGTATAACTTGAATGAAATAATAAAGAATTAGTCTGATCCAATATCAGTCCTTGGACCGAACTTTGAGGCACAGTTTTGAGTTTATTGTTGAGAGGACTCATCACTAATATTCATACCTGCTGCTCTATGAGCCAGCTTAACTATTGCCATGGTTCCGGTATCAGAGAGCTATAAAAAACATACAATAGCATGATTCTTTTTTCAACAATTTATCAGTCTATCACTAAATGATTGATAATAATTTTTCCCTGTGTTAATCAGTCACATTAATAACCAAAACTATAATTTATTTTTGATTTCAAATTTTTTCAGCAGGAGCTTTTGGCATTGCCATAGTCATCTATAAACTTCAAAAACAGTTTTTTTATTACAAATTTTTTATGGAATTTGATTAATTATAACAATATAAAACTAATTAGTTTTTTCAATGATTTAACCAAGCATAATCGGCAACATACAACCACGAATTGTCGAAAGTTTACATTGAAAATCTTTTTTCAATGAGTCCTGATCTTGTAAATTTAGCCACATCGAAAATTGGTTATCACATGTGCAAAATAATTATTGAACTTCTGGAACTCCGAAGTTGGATAATGCTCCGTGTAGGCCAAAAGTCTGGAATCACGTACAATCCATGAAGAAATATAGAAATTGTATTTATATATATTCTAAATTGCTTGAGGCTATGCACTATATTTTTAACATTAAATCATTGAACAAAACAAATTTGTTTTATATTGTTATAATTTTTAAACAAATTCCATACAAAAATTTGTATTTTAATTTTGTAGATGACTATGGCAATGCCTAAAGACCCTGATGAATAAATTTGAAATCAAAATTAAATTATAGTTTTGGTTATTAATGTGACTAATTAACAAAGGGAAAAATTATTATCATACTAAGTAAAAATCACTCTTAAAAATTCCTTGAATAAATTAACTAAATGAATTTAATTTAGAAATTATTCCGTTCCAATACCTTTGAAGAACATTAATAATAATTTGGCGTAATATTTATTTGTAGTTTGTTTTATTTCTGTAACAAGATTATTTTTATAATATTTGTTATTGGTTTAAAATGAATCCATTTTGGTAATTTGGTAGTGAAACCCTCTATTACGTATTAATATTACACTGCGTTTTATTTTGACGACGAAACGACGGAGGACAAAAACTAAACAAAGGAAAATTATATGCTCTATTTAATTTGACACAGCCAGCATCAAAGACATGTCAGAATTTGTTTTACCGGTAACTATCATTCTTTACCCCTGGATGATTATCATATAAATAATAATAGTGTAAACAATTGCTGCAAGCATTTATCTATAACAATGTGTAATTAACTACGTTATTATATTTAAACTTCTGGTCACCTATCTAAAAATAATCCATTTAGTCTGAATCGTTATGTATATAATTCAATGCCACTACCACAGTAATAATCGTACGTTGTAGGACGTCCGGAATACTAAATATGCTATAAATTTTGTCAATATGAACAACGACCTAAATGGGACGTAACCCAGTTATTTAATGGAGTGCATCAACATTGCATAAGCAGATTAGTGAGGATAACTGTTTATCAGCAATGTTCAAAATTTTTGTTTAGTACGAGATATAAAGCGAAGTTACTGTACTAAACTAAAAGTATACTTCCAGTTATTATTTGCTAAGAGAAACACTACTTTTAAAATGTGATAGAATATGTCAATGGAAACAGACCCAAGATCCTTAAGAAAATAAGGAATCTAAAAATTCAGCCAAATCGTTTCGTCAGAAATTATATTGTAATTATAAAACAAGAAGCAATTCTGAGGTAAATAATTATTTTTTCTTCCAAGATCACTAGAAATAAGTCTTATAAACATTTGTTATACGCTATGAGTATAAAAATAAAATTATACATTCTTGTATTAATGAATGAATATTTATACCTTTTTTGGTTTCATAAAATTTTCGCGAAGTAGAAACTGAACTTTTGGAATGTCATGATTATTGTCAAAAATAAAAATAAAATTCATCTTTAAGACCACGTAAGGGCATGGAATAGAAACTACAATATTTGTATAATAAAAGAATAACAACGGCAAAGAGATAAAAATTTTCATGCTTTGATTAAATTTTTAATAATTGTAATCTATTACAACTTTTCTAATTCAATGACTTTGTTTATTTATAGTGCAATATCAAACAATTCCTTTAAAGGATTGCTATTTTCACATTATTATTATTTCAAATCATTAAAGCATCAATTAAGTTGCTTCATTTGACCTCTGTACTATTCGGAATTATTCTGAAAAGTTTTATAAAACTGTCCGTACTTGCCGAACTCTATTTCTTATCAAATAAGACTATTAATTTCTTCCTCCGGTAAATCTTTTGCTTTTAATTAGAATCCCGAATATTTTAATAACACAAATTACGTTTACAAAACATTTAACACACACATTGGATTTTAATAATCAAAAAATATATTAATTTTCCTGGAGACAATGATTTGTAAGTCCAATGACCAAATGCTAAATATTTTCGTCTGCAGCTTTCACTGAGAAGGAACTAACGATGCCATGATTATTTTATTGAGCACCCATAAATAACGAAGTTGATAGCCGAAATAAGCGTAATCCTTCCAGCCCATTCGAGGTAAATGTTTAATAACAGTCGCACTGGCAGTAATGCTCACAGCACAGCTGAACGTTCGTGATATACAGCCTGAAATTTACGTTTTAATTGCGCGGAATTTGAAAGTGAAATGAGATTATCCGAGACGGAGCACTTAGATGCCTACCTTGGATGTTAAAACGTCCAAGCTTCCACAGGAGATTGAGGCGTTATCTTCAATTTTTTCTAGAAATTTTATTCTATTTTTTAATTAATAAAATAATATAAAGCATTCTACTACGATATACTCATCTAATACGAAGTAAGAAAGTTATATTGCATTCCTAATTACATCAATTTAAGTGACACTAATTGTACTTACACTATTTTCGGCAACGAAAACGCAAATATGTATGGTAGTTTTGAATCCTCCTTATTCATAAATACATTCCAGTCTTGTAAATGAATAAGGGAGGTTAATTATTTAATTATTTTGGACAAAATTTACTTGCGCTTTAAAAAAATAAGAATTTTATTTATATATATCAACTTATTGGGTCCTGCACACTATTACAATTATACATTTTAAGTAGAATTAATATTTAAATGTCAAGGGGGTTCTCAGGGCTAATTAATGGGGTAACAACGTGTAGCAGAGATTTTACATTCTTTCGTGACGAATCTGTTCGATTTTCTAGGCGATTTCGAAACTTCCACGAAGAAGAATTTTCCTAGTTCACTCTCAGGCTCGGGTTGTCGATTTGCCCTCGGTCGACGGAAAATGCTTGAACTACCCGACGATTGAGGAAAATCATTTTTCCTCCTAGAAAATTTTTATATCTGAGGCTATAATTTTGCCATTATGGAGACTTCTGATGAACGTGTACTTTCTTCGATAAGTTATGAAAATGACTATCCTTTTTCTTTCATAATATGACTATAACTGCTCCTCTTTTCCACTACTTTAATTGTTCATTTCTTCTTCTCTCTTCTTTCCCCTGCTTCCTCACCCTTTCAACGTCTTGATCAACACTGCTTATTTTTTCATCCTCTCACCTCCCAGCTAAACTCTTATTTTCCCCTTCTCAGATGGAAAGCGCCTCCCCACGTGGCGTAAGTTCACCAATCTTTATTCGTCCTCCGTCAATCGCGGGAATTTTTGCGCTGACGAAGGGAAGAACATCCTTGGGATTTTTTTCGGTGTTATTGTCCCTGATTCGAAAAAACCCTAATCCCTTGGACATTCAGGTAGACACGACTACTACAAGGCACCTTGGTGCAAAAGATCCCCACCTCTTGCTTGTCTGTCCCTGATTATTCTTGCTGAATTTCGATAGTTTAAATTCTAATAAACGTGAATAAAAATAGAGAGAGGTCCTACTGCGCTACAGCTTATTAAATGTTCAAGTACTTTTACAAAGAAGTAATCGGCATTCGTTCACCGACGTCACATAGAAAGAATAATGAATTCGTGTGACGTTTGCTAAAATGTTAGTTTCGCCCATAAGTCCTGGCGTTTATTAAAGTCAAAAGCTCAAATCCTTTGGCAAGGCGTTATTCCATAGAGAATAATATGCTCTACATCATAGTGTTTAATTTTAGCTAGACAATTTCTTCGATATGAAACTACGTGTGGAATCGTAAAGCTTGTTGAACGTTAGGAAGAAGTTCTAAACAACAGCGAAGAATACTTGATTTATTATTGATTGTTTATTTTTATTTGTGGAAACGAACTATAAAATCTTAAAACATCGTCAGAACTTACGGCCCAACCCATTATATTCATGTCGAAAAACAATTAACATCGTTCAACTATAAACCTAAAAAACTATTAGGAACGTACATTTTTTGTGAAACAGACATTTAAATTGCTTTATTAACGAACATTACGAAAGGATCCGTTTTAATTTGCTGATCTTTCCTCTCCACGGCGTATGTACGTCGGTTATCATATCTCTGCCTTCATACGATAATTCAGTTAATAATTCAATATTAATCATATTATCTCTATATTAATATTTTCATTTGCGTGCCCTTGTTAGTATGTTTTCACTTTGAAGTGGAAAGTACAACAACACACATTTCTCATGTTCAACACCTCAACAAATAACCTCTTGATCACCTTTCAAGTTTACCGTCATCGCGATAATAGTCTTTAAAGTATTTTCCACATGGGAGCCTTCACCTTAGAAAGTATTTATTACTAGAGTTAAATATAAAAATATTGTATTATACTGTCAAAGATACACTAAGATTTTAAACTCTACATAGTACATCATTACAGTATTTATAGTCCACTTGTTTTTGTCTTATTATACAATTTTTTTTAAAAAAAAGAAAATTTACTTTGTTTCAATAAGGTTATTGGATGAAAACTTACAGTCTAAATAACACGTCTATCCTATGTCGAATAACTCAGCTTTGACGAGGCAGATGATGTACGTTAAAACTTCAAAACCATTCAACGTAACGTTAAATCTGCGTAGAGCTCGGCGTTTAGCAAAATCCTTACTAATAACCAGCCCGTAATCCTGTTAGCACTTGAATGAAGGGCTCATGTGCAGTAGTTTAGTGGAAATTCGAATTTAGATTTGATGAAACTGCTGCCGACATTGTTACAAAATGCGCGACGAAGTAGTAGCCCCGAATAGATCACATTTTCTATTATGTATAACAAATAGGATTATTGCTCAGCGGCTCAAATTTTCAAATTACAACAATGAATATTAAGAAACATTCAGATGCCAAACATCTAATGATGTTAATGCTCAGATTTTTTACCTGTTGCGTTATTTTTTACAAAATTTTAATATAAATTGCCCAATTTCAAGTTATATAAATTATAAATAGTCTGGGGGACTTATTTTCGTAATGGCCTTTTATGTTTGCCATGTTTCGTATAATGCCTAAAAAGTCTTTAGGGCGAAGGAACTGCCTGATGTTAAGCAGATTCTCCAAGTTAATGTCAAGAAGGTTGCCGTTTGATAAGAGTAGAGTCTGCTTTTCGTATCCCACCGTTTTATCGTTCCAGTTTTTTCCTGTATCCACTTGAATTCGCATATTTATACTACCCTATACAATCGACACGAAAAGGGCGAAAAGAAAATACAAAAAACTTTTCCAAATACTTAAATTCTTTTATTTCACAAACTATGTGATATTTACAGAATCACATTGTAAATCATATGGAGGGAATGCGGTTTAGTTTACTTATTATTATTATATTTATTATACTTAATATGAGGGATCAATTAACGTAATGTTTAAATAGAAAAGAAAAGGTAATATTTAAAATTAGGTATGTAATAACATAAAAATATTTTAACATTAGTATTGAATTAAATTATATAAAGTCTAAAAGAAAACGTTACCAATTATAATAAATTTATATCCAGACTTTAAAATCTGGGTCACCTGTGGGGTGGACCGAGAGAAGTAATGTAGTTTTATGGCAAAAGGTCTGGCAATCTGCACTCTATTTTATCAAAGTTAACGATACCCGTGACGTCGTCTGCAGCTGCATTCTGACTTCTCTCTGCTTTGTGATAATGGCCTGAACAACTCTGCATCGGGCTGATCTCTTTGTCAGATTTCAGCGGATTATCCAGAGACTCCTGAAGAATTTGTAAATCTCCTTGAATCGCGGAATCTCCATTTTCTCCGTTGGGCAGCTATCAATTTTCTCCCATTGACGTTTAGCAACTAAGTGTTTTGATCAACCCTTGCCGACCGCTCAACATTTTCTTGCGGCAGCTAGCACTTTAGTGTATTTCAACCTCAAAATATCACACATAGCTTGACAGACGTGAGAGCCGCGAGAACAGCACAAACCAAGTGCCGAAATCATTAGAAAAGAATCTGGTATTCAGCTCTTGAGGCTTTCTGTTTATCATCACCTAACTAAAGCTACAAGTCTCTACAAGTGTTGAGTGGTATTTATTTAATCACTAATTTATTACCATTATTTTGGCTTTTGTAACCAGTAAAAATATTAATTTTTCAAATTGATGTCCAACTTTGATTGCAATATTCACAAAATCAAATAGACAAAGGGAATAGGAAGCCGATATACGTTGAAAACTACAAGGAATGTGCCCGGGAAATATTTAATTTGCACAGCTTTTCTCAATTGGATATGCGCACGTTAGTAAAATAGATATTATGGCGAGCGTGAAATGCCAGTTATTTTCTAGGACCCTTCGTTAAAATGATATAGTATGCCATTATCTGAAGTATCTGTTAATTTTACTGGAAGTTCGAGTCAGTCTGTAAGTATCATTCAAGCGTACGATAAGTGAAACAAAGAAGTTCTCAGTAAAGGAAATAATCAACAATAACAACGAACAGTTCAGAGAGATTATTAGACCTTCCTTTCTTTTTTCAAGATAGTTTTTTTGAACTACTTCGTTCGCAAACTACTGTCGTCGTAGAGCCCCGAGTATGATGCTTCACTGTGCCTATTCGGAATGACCTACGTTATTGAGGAATGTCTCTTTTTTACGCAGAATTTAATTCTATTCTATGATAAGCAAAAGAAAATTTTTTAAATTCACTTTATACATGAGTTTTAGAAAAAAAGCTGAAAAAATCAGGTTTGTTTTGTCTTTCTTTCTTATAGTTCGACTTTGACAACTCATAGATTTAAAACTATCCGCAAAGTTTGAATCATCTCCGTTTCTTACTTGTTTAAAAATTAATTAATGAGCGGACTTCTCTAAATTTTGGACAGCGCATCGCAAAAGAATGGAACAATGCTTTTATTGTAGAAGTAGAAAGGCATAAACATAAGCTTCATTAATGAAGCAACTCTCCAATATTTTAAGAAAATATTTATTGGAGCGGGAGGGTAAAAATAAAAATAGTGTGCATTATCTTTGGAAAGTTTTATGCATCTAATGCAACGTTTTTATTCTTCTCTACAATATTTTCTACTTTTTTTAAGAATCCTAAACTATTCCGAAGGCACTGCCCAGTGCAAGAAAATAAATCTGAGTACCACTCTTTTTTATCAAAAAATCTGTTAAATCCCTCATTGAATACATATGTTTTTGTTCATTATGTTTACATTTGTAGATATTCTCATATACGATTGATCATTCTAATGCAATTTAAAACGTCAATTAAGTTTCCCGGCGTCTGATTCTCGTACTATTTGACAACTCGCCGTCCAGTGGGTAGATTCCCGAGACGAAAGACGAGGTTTATCATTAATAATTCCACGTGGTCGCCTTGGTTGCTTGCATGTCGAGAGACAATGTTAATTGTCATCCGAAACAATGAAGCTCTCCCCGGACAGTTTAATAGCGGCGACAGATTCGCCGATGACGACCAGGCCCGACGTCCAAATATAGAGATACGAATGCCGAAGCGGAAAGATTGCTAATATCGGAGCGGAGCAATATGCGAGCTGCAGTAGGTAACTACCAGCAATCCCCTCGCACGATTACGAGAGTTGCACAACTTTCAACATCGATTTAGTAATTGGCCAGAAAGGGACAGACAGTCACTTCAATTCTATTTCCAGTCGTTCCTCATACGCATTTTTTCAGCTGTAGCGTGTGACGCATGCACGCCACGACTTACAACCTGGAATAAAAAGTAACATTCTGAAATAAATTTATACCACCTTTGCTATTATCAGTCGTTAGTTGTTCGACACATCATTTTCTACTCCAGTTAGTCGAAGCAACTAATTCTTCTGTTTACTAAACATACACCACCAGTTGTTGATTATAAAACTGCCATCTTTAGGCAGCTGTTTGTTACTTAATTTAACCGAGAGTCTGCACTATTTTACGGGATATTAAGAGTGTTTAGTTACCAACTGCTTCTAGCCGGCAGAAGGTTTTAAAAGTACACCTGCTGCAATCAAGAGCTTCTTTATTGTGATTATAGATTTTTTCAAAGTCATACCGAAGTGGGAATAGTTTTATAAAGGTACAAAGTGCTGGAAACGAGCTTGGTTTTTACGGCAGAAGACTTGGGAGAATTATATGAGGTGGGCGCGTCTCAGGGGTGCAACCGTGAGGTTCCCGAACCGGCAGTCAAACATTTGGCCAGCTGTCACAGCGACATGTTCTTCCCGTCCACTTATTAGTGCCTTGTGATCAGTTTTCGTACCGTTTGTGAGTATAATGACTGGCATTCTCTGTCAAGGGCATGCTACAGTTAATGAGAAAATTTGCACAAATATGTAGCTAAATACCTGAATTTTATTAATTGTTTATATAAAAACAATATAGTTTCAAAGTTAGTATGAACGAGAGTGAAATTTACAAGCAACAATTAACAACTGAGTAGCCTTATGGCTGAGATAATTAACCGTAAATTGTATATATATTTTATCAATTAAATTGTGTTTCAATCGTGAACGTTTTTCATTACTAAGTACCCCCCACAATTAATCAAAACTAAGACCCATGAGAGTCCAATGCTCGGTTCAAGCACTCCCGTGTCTTAGCAAGACGTTTATCAATTACCTGTTTGGATCCTATAATTTCATTTTCTACAGAGGATTATCGTATTTATAATAATTGAATTTATTCGGCATATTCGGCACCTATGCAAGTAGACAAAAATTTATCCGAGGGAGCAGGTAAGTGTTACAGTACATAGGTACATAGATACGTACTTGTTACAGCACCCCCTGTTCATTACATTATGATATCAACTGTATTAAAATATTATATTTCAAAGTCATAAAAATTGCAGAAAAAGGCACAGAAATTAGAAAACAATTTATTCACTGATCATTAGATTTAAATTGTAGGATTAAAATGTTAATAGCAGTAACTCCATAATATAAAATTACCCACAGACATACACGCACAACACAATCAAAGCAAAACACAATTTTTGAATTGGAACAATACTCATTTCTTCGAACATAAAATTTATATCATCTTTCATGTAATCCAATTAAAGCAGAATAACCGCATTTATGTAGACTTCACCATTCACCATTCCACGTCGGGTGGTTTTGTTGTACTCTGCCAGTCGAATAGAAAACACTTCGTCAACGTGCTAACAATTAGCACTTGCTGACGAGCCTATGGTAATTACGCCAGCAGTGATTGCGTCAGTCGATGACGTGACGGGTCGAGCTCAAAGTGATCCCAATACAGAATTTACACATATTAAACATATACCATTAATTTATATGTAGAACAGGCATTGAAAAACGTTAAAACGGAATAAAGAAAATAAGTCACACTGAAAGGAGAAGAAATAAAAACCCTGCAGTTTGACTATGATATTGTAGAATTGGGGGAGTCAGAAGAAGACGTCGAAAACATAATAAATGGCATGAACGTGAACCTGGAGGAAGATTTCTATCTGAGGATTAATAGAGAGAAAACTATGGTAATGGAGTGTAGTATGAGAGACAGTGGAATAAAAAAGGGCGGTAGTTTGGGAAGAGATATTTTAAAGGAGGTTAAGGAATTCTCTTACTTGGGAAGCGTAGTAACTAGGGATGGTAGAATTAGAAGTAGACGTAAAGGGGTCAGCACAGGCAAGGAAGAGGTATTTACTTACGAGTAATATAAGTATGAATATTATGGAAAATATTCATGTGGAGTGTGGCGTTATACGAGCGCGAATCGTGGACGGTAGGAGTTGCAGAAAGGAAAAAAATAGAAACCTTTGAAATGTGGTGCTAAAGGATAATGCTTAAAATACGATTGGTGGATAGAATCACTAACGAGGATGTTCTAAACAGTATAAGGGAAGAGCGAACCATATGAATGACGTTGACCAAGAGAAGGGATAGATTAATATGCAACGTTTTAAGAAACGAGGGTCTTGTAAAATTAGCATCAGAGGGAAGTGTGTGGGGTAAGAACAGAAGAGGGAGAAAAGGATGGATTACGCTAAACAGATTATTAATGATGTGGGATAGGGTAGTTATGCTTGCGCAAGATTGGTAAGCATGGAGGGTTGCGTCATAGCAGAACTTTTAGTTAAGAATCATCACGAAGACACATATTGAACCAATCCTTTGTACCATTACTATTCTTGTATTAATTATTGATTTGAATTTATCCTCAACGTTAGCAGAAGACATCAAATGAATAAGTAGGTTTCCCTATTAATAAAAATGGAGAAATGAACGTCAAAAAATTAAGCTTTTTACAATGTTAATTAGGCTCTTTTAGACCATATTTAGCAATTTAATTGATTATTATCAAGTTTTGACTATTAATTATATTTCCTTTCTTAATGAACAGTGCGTGTTTGTATTCCTCCCTCTGAAAAATGAATCCACTACTTTATAGTTTAATGTTCTCCTGTGTTCTTTTGGACAACATCTCGGTGATACTTTCTTTCTCCATGGCTCTACAGCCAATTGAGGGCCTGGACCTACCGAGTCGTTTGCATGACCCATTCCGAATTTGGAGTGACGCGTGGTCAGCGTATCGATCCTCCAACAGACTTCTCGACCATGACGACGCAAACATCCAAGCCCATGCCAGGATTCGAACCCGGGACCTGTGGGTTGTGAGGCAGCAACGCTAGCCACTACACCGGTGAAACTACTGTAGGATAATATAACAAAACTAAATTCATTCGCTTTCCGCAGGAGTCAAAAATATTTCTTTTGTTTCACTGACTCTTTCGATTACCAGCAATTATTAAAATATAGGTCAAACTTATTGACCATAATGTAACATTTCTGATTCTTGAATAATTTAGTATTAATCTAGTATTCGTTCTATAAATAATGCATTCAGTGTCTCGCGTTCGAGGTCAGGAAGTTTCCTCACTTAAGGAGATTCTACTCACCATATAACAATGATTATGAGTGCGAACTAATTACAATTTTTAATTTGACAGATGGGATGACTTAAGACGTGACGTTGCAGTGTTCCTTTATAACGAACAGCACATACAGAATTGCGTGTTGTTGTTTTTTTTTGTAGAGGAAAATAAAGTTAGGACTTATTGTGGAAACCACTTGTGACATTTGTAGCGGACGGAAGTTCATCGCACAAGTTTTGCGCCACGTGCGCCCCCATTTCCCAAAAAGCCTCGTCCGCCAAGTTATTCAATATAAGACGCTGATTCAATCTCCTCGCACAGCAGGTAAGACAGATGTAGTAGCTCTTCTTCTTATTCCCATTAGTGGAACGTCGTAAAGCGAGATATATGTGAGCCGTTCGTCTCGTGGGGAAAATTGCGCTACTGCAAGTAATTGGATAACTCATTTATGAGTAAAGCTGCATCTTTCCGCTCGAAATGGCCTTTGATGAAATAAGGAAACGCCCGTCGTGCATTAACAGGATGAATATCGCCAAACACTTGGCTTAATTCGGTTCGCAAACTTCTTAAAAAAATATTAGTAAAAAGTAAATGCAGGAGGAAAAAGTTTCAGCGCTTTTTTCTATGTAGAAGCTATATTTTTAATTAAGAACACGACGTTGATACAATCTCTTTTCTTGCTTATGAATTCTAAATTAAAATCTCACTACATTATATCCGCGTAAGTGAAGCAGCAAAAATATTTTTTCGCGTCATCTTAATTTCGCAATCTACTTGTAAAGGCTATACAAAATTAATTAGTTAATTGGTACCAAACTTAATGCTTTCTAAAAATTCTTTTTTCTAAAATGCACTTCAATTAACATTATTCATTAGACTATACAAAATTATGGAATATGTCGAGTATTCAATAAACAGTGCTACCCAAATAATGTTAAGAATCAGCCGACTTGATATCACTAGACAGTCAGGCTAAGATGTCTGTAATTAATTACTGTATAATTTTTTACATGAAAAAATTGTTTATTTTGAAGGAACGTAGAATAAAAGCCACATCTGCAACACTTTTTAAATTTCTCTCTAAATTGTTTAACTTATTTCTTTTTGGACAACAAATACCTGTGCATTGTAAGAAAAGTATTAATAGCTGTATAGTTTTTTTTAAAAAAAAAAGGTGCTCGAATGGAATGGACCAACTACCTAAGCTCTATGGCCGCATATATGGCAAGATTCTGAAAATATTAATCTGAATATCAAAGTGGTTTTAGGGCAGGCAGGTAAGGTATCGATAATATCTGCAGTATTAGACAGGTCACGGGCAAAAGATTAGCACTTAATCTAGAAACCCATCTTAGATACATAGATTTACGGAAGGCATTTGACAGCGTTCCTCTATCGAAATTATGGTCGATGATGGAAAATCGGCAAATGAAAAGAATTTATATTAACGTCATAAAAATTTGTATACAATAAATTTAAACAGGGTCAAAGTTGTAGACGTTGAGTCATCAGATACCCACGTAAAGAAAGGTTTGACACAAGGGTGCTGTATAGCGCATACGCTTTTTTAAATAAGTTTGAATTATGCACTCAAAAATTGGAGAAATAAATGCCACACAATGGGAATACCCATAAATAAAAGGTTATATTCGCCGAAAATGAAGATGGCGCATACTACATACTAAGAAAATTGAATGAGGAATATGTGAAATGAGGCTAACAAATAAATTTTGATAAAACCGAGTATATGGTAGTCGGAGGCACAGAAAGAGATTTAGAAATGGAAGACGGAAGTGTAATGAAGTTTTGCACCACATATAAATACTTAGGGACAAATATTTCTAGTAAAGGAGGAAGCGAGGAGGAAATTAAGCAGAGAATAGCGATGGGCAGAGTTGCAACAAGACAGTTACACTAATTTATATGCAATAAAAATATAACAAGAAAGGTAAAATGAAAAAATAACAAAGGAAAATAAAGTAAAGTTGAGAGAGATTAAGATGGATTTTTGGAGACGCAGTTCTGGTGTGACAAGAACAAAAAGGTTAAGAATTGAATAAATTCGGGAAGAAATTGTGGTTACATCAGTAAATATCTCAGATACAATAGATGGCAGAAGGTTGAATTGGTATGGACATTTGAGCCGAATGCTAGAGAAACGGTGGCCACTAAGAATATTCCACGGGCAACCACCAAAACGAAAGAAAAAAAGGAAGACGTAAACTCACATGGAATGACGGATTGATGCAAACTCAGCAGATTAGGGAGGATGTGGGATGTGCTAGTTATGAAAAGGTTTGCTCAAGATAGGTTATCATGGAGAGTTGTATCAGACCAGTCTTAGGACTGAATACCACAACAACATGGCATGTCTTCTTAAGTTTAAGTTGGATACGAACCTTAATGTCAGCAGTCGACTGATAATTAATTGCTTACTGAGACAGTAATTGTGATTATATTAATATTTAAAAGTTTCATTTCAATAAATAATTTCTTTCATCACTGAAACCACTTTCATAATTTATCTTCTCCACTTACAACCATAACTGTCTTTCATCATTCGAGTTCCTCTGCCATTGCCTCCTGATAAACACAGTTTCTTGCTTCAACAACAGAACCTGCAGCCGTTGGCGCCATTTGGGTGAATAATTAATGTATTCCGGGTCGCGCCATAAGTGTGGAAGACATGCTTTACCTTAATTACCATATAAGCTAATTTGAGAAATGTGTAGTGGTTTGGCCCTTTGCTCATAGGAAACTTGATCCACACATTCCACTATATTACAGATATAAGTAAGGTTTACAATATTACAATTTTTACCCGTTACATTTCCCCTACTTAAAAGCTTTAATGATATTGAAGTTAAATTTTATATACACGGAGAACGTCTATGAATCGCATGCAATTAAATGCATACTCGTTCCCGTGGAGCACCTTGTGTCTCTTTCTTTAATTTTATTTATCATCGCATCAACTGCTAAATGTTATTGGAGTCTGTCTTCAATGAGGGTAACTTATTTATATGTTAGGGCATGGAAACTCAAACAATACAACGTCGAATTCAGGACCCTGTGGTGCGAGGCAGCGTCGTTGACCACTACACCTGCATGTCTATTTATCAGTTATTTGGTGATTCTGATTTTACGTCGAAAATTTACTTCACACCCTAATGGGAATTCCGTATCACATTATTCAAGACAACAAAGAAACGATGTCCTAAGAGAAAAGAGGTCAACGAAAGGATAGAATCGCCAACGTGCCAAACGAAAATTTTTAGTAATTATTTCTAAAGATTCACACTTACATTACCCGAAAGTAAATTCCTCATTTTTCGAAAGTCTTCCTTGCTGTCTAATCCTACTCTTTATGTCTACTATACTTCTACCATCCATAGATATTGTGCTGTCCAAGTAGCAGAATTCCTTAACCTGCTTCAAATATCTCTTCTCTATCTAACACCCTTTGTTATTCCACTGTTTCCCAACTAAACTCCATTACTCCGGTTTTCCGTCTATTAATTCTCATGTTGTACTCCTCCAAGAGCACGTTTACGCTATTTATTATGGTCTGCTTCTGACTCCCCGAATTATAATATCATCGGTAAAGCGTAGCGTTTTTATTTTTTCTCCTTGCAGTATGATTCCTTTCCATACTCCGTTTTAACTTTCTTCATCGCCTCTTCTATATATAAATTAGAGATCATGGGCGACAGACTTCATCCTTGTATAGCTCCTTTCTTGATTTCTGCCGTTCAATTCTAATTACTGCTGACTGCCTTCTGTAGAGATTATGAATAAGCCTTCTTTCACGATATTTTATTCCTGACCTCTTCAAAATCCTTAATAGAGTGTTCCCGTTCACATTATCAAGGATTTCTCTAAATCTACAAATGCCATGAACGGAGACCTGTTTTTTCCTTATCTTTTGTCCTATTATATACTTAATAGCAAAATATTCAGTGGAGTGTTTTAAATGTGTACAATGTTCCTTGAATCTTCCTCTTAAGTCCTTTTTTATTTGGCCAATGTATGTGGAATCTGATTAAGAAATTAGGTAGACTGCAAAATGAACTTTCCCTGGACGAAAGGGGTATTTAGTGTTATTAAAGTGACATTATATATCAATTCCTGCATTAAAATGTTTAAATAATTAGATGAGTTTTGAATGAAAATTTTGATAAAACGGGAGAAAGATGTATATATTTTTTCAGTTAATTGAATTGATAAAAGGGGAGGATAAGAATTACTCTATTATTTATTAAACATTAGCATATAAAATTATCAGAATGAAACTTGGAGTCAATGTGATTATTACTGTTAGTTGTATCTTTGGTTTTATCACACTCCTTTTACTATATCTTGGTATAATAAACACAAACGTCAAAGGTATTTGTGAGTGTGCAGAATGAAAGTTAAAATATATACACAAATTGGAATAATTGCTGCAAAAATTGAAATATCGGTTGAACATAACAATATAATATAAAATGTTTTTAATATTATCAGTATTCCACCTTATATGCCTTGAATTGTATTTGTGTTTTCTCCCCGCTTGCCGCCCTGTAGTGTGAGATTTGCGATTGGCTAATACGTTGCGGTGGACCATTCAGTCGGTAAGCGGCTTTGCACAGATATAGGTGAGTCTGAAAACGAAATCGATTTGCTGCTCAAGCCCCGACTACAAAACACCTATTTAACGAACGATACTTAGGTTTTCTAGAACAAAACAGTTTAGTACTGTCCAGTCGCATTTCGTTCAAAACTTTCAATTACGTTTAATCTTATATATATATATATATATATACATCAACACAATGATCAATTTTTGGTAAAAATAATTGAAATTTACATACTGTCGTCGTCAAAATAGTTGAGCTCTTTAGTTGAAGCTTCACTGTGCCCATTCGGAATGACCTACGTAATTGTGAAATGTCTCATTTTACTGCATAATTTAATGCAATTTTATAATTTTTTAATAAAAAATTTTTAAGAGATTTTACACATGTGGTTTGGCGGAAAACTGAAAAACTGAAAAAGTTTTTTGTTTTCTTTTCATATAGCTCGATTTTTATAACTCAAATTTCAAACTGCTATTTTAAATGGTATGAAAAATTAACAAAAGACAAAGACAAATCTATCCGCAAAGTTTGACTCATCTGTGTGTCTTACGTTTTTAAATTTATTAATTAGTGGACCTCTACTAACTCTTTGGCAGCGCATCGCAAAAGAGTGGGACAACTTTTTTCTTGTAGCGATTGAAAGTCAAAAATATAAGCTTCTTTTGATTTAGTTTTGTACGATTTTTTTAAAAAGTGCTGGTAGAAAGGAAAGGGAGGGTTAAGTAGGGTGGCACCCCTACATGATGACCTGGCTCCGACATTTCTCCACCACTTTTCCCGGTTGTTTTTTGGAAATGACATTACTCGTACTGCTTAATACTGACAAGAAAAGGTTTCAGTTGCTGACCTCATTTGGCAGCCTTAAAAATGTTAATTTCTTTATTCGGAGACTCGTCAGTAAAAATTCAAATACTGTACTTCTATAGTATACATGTATGCTTATTATATCTCTAATTACTGAATTTTTGCTTTTTTCTCATGTATCTTGTCAAAGTTGATAAATTCATTTCTGGAAAATCGGAGCAGATCTTCCAATCCTTATTTGAATTTTATCATTGTTGGAAAAGTTTTCTGCAAATAAAATTCGTGAACTTTTCTTCGCAAAATTCCAACTGAAAAATCGTCTATTTCAATAGTTGCACGTCCTCTGAAATCAGTCCGTCTTCTTTTTTCGGGCGGTAAATTAGAATTGACATTTTTCTTATTCTCGACCACAAGTCGTTTTATTGTACTTACAGAAACTCCTAAATACTCACTGACGTTGAAATAAACAGGATAGCGTTTGTCGCCACTAATTTCTACAGTCGATCGAAAATAATCAACGGCATTAAGGATAATATTTTTTCCCGCGATCACTAAGCACTAACGTAGACAACAGCAGTATGATAAATATGTCATTTAAAGGAAAATAACCAAGAAAAGCGGCGGAGATAGGCGGGACCCGGCCAGCGTAAAGAGGTGCCACCCTACTTAACCCTCCCGCTCTAATAAATCTTACCTTTCTCCCAACACTTTTTGATAGGTCGTACAAAATTTGATAGCGTTGCTACATCAATTAAGCTTATATTTTATACTTAAGATTTTCAATCTCTACAAAAATTATTCTGCGATGGGCTGTCCAAGAGTTAGTAGAGGTCCACTAATTAATTAATTTTTAAAAAAACGTAAGACACGTTTTGAAGGGTTTGCACTGTCGTTTGCTAAATTTTCAGATCATTTAAAGCAACAGTTTGAAATCTATCAGTTTAAGCTATATGAAAGAAAGACAAAAAATCCCTCTTTTTTCAGTTTTTTCGCCAAAAGGCAAGTATAAAATGCTTTAAAAAATTTATTTACATATCATAAAATAGCATTAAATTTATCGTAAAATTAGATCTTTCACAATAACGTAGGTCATTCCGAATGGACACAGTGAGGCTTCAAACTCAGGGCTCTACTATTTTGACGACGACAGTAGTTCTATAAGGTTTTCAATCAACACGGGAAATGTAAAAATTCGTGTTCCCAGGCACAAAGGAATTTTTTTTAGGCGAGGAAAGATATTGCCCGAAACGCTGGCGAGTTCAACAATTTTAAAAAACTTTTCATGGAGTAACAAATTCCTGTGGAAAATAAGATTTTAGACGGTTACGTTACCATTCGCTAGCCTTAAGGCAGTTGGAGGTAGGGAAGGTAATAAAATTTAGTTAGGTGTGTCTGGTGACTTGGACAGAGACGGATGCCCCAAAAGTCAGAGCATCTTTATCCACAGCAGACTGTCGGCAGATTTTAGAAGGACAAAACGCCTTGAAGACAGGATTCTCTAAGTCCACATAGTCATAAGAGTTTCGGAATATTTGGTTACCATAGTATAGTTGGGAAAAGGACGCCTTAAGATTAGCGTCCGTTTATTTATATCTACTGAACATATGTTTGATTTTAGAAAACATGGACTTGTTTTTTACCTTCATTAACATTACGGTATCCTGGAGTTGGTTGCGAGGTTAGACCTGGTAGGTTGACCCTGACTGCTGTTCAGTGAAAGCGTAATCGTCTCGATTGAACTACCATCATTAGACTGCATTTGACTAATTTAGTGAAAATTGTGTACAAAATTTGTGCAAAATTATTACAAATTATTAGGTGAAAGTTAGAAAAAGAGTTATACTGGTGTTGTGACATTTAAAATGACGCTAAAAATTAATTAAACCAGACTAGATACATAAAAGTGGCCATTTCAATCAATAAACCATAAAATGGTCGCGAGGACCGGGATTAAGGCTGCTGGGGAATTGATACACTGACCACGTATCACCCCAAATTCGGAATGTGTCACGCCAGATGACAGTCCGCAGCCGCCTCGGTAGGCCTAGACCCCCAAGAGGGCTGTTGAGTCATTGGAAGAAAAAGAAGAAGAAACCATAAAAATATTTTTTGAGCCGTGAGATTTCAAAATGTATTACATTTTTCAATTTTTCAACGTAAGATTGCATGACTATCTCGAGACCCGTTACAGCGCTCACTTCATATTTTCTGTGACTCATTTTGTATTGAAGTGTCAATTATAAAATTTGATTTACCTTTCACTAAAAACATTTTTTTAATTCAGCCAGTCTCCTGCTTCCTCGCATCATAGAGGTCCCGGGTTCGAGTTCACGCGTGTGTTCTGTGTTCGTCGAGTTCAAGGGAAGCCGACGTGAAGAATGAAGAAGAAACCATACGCCGACTGCATATCACTCAAATTCGAAGATGGCAGATAGCAGTTGTCCCGGCAAGTGGGAAGTTCCGGGTAGATTCTCGGGTCCGGTTAACCTTTTACAATTCAGAACTTAAAAAAATTAATTAAATCATAAACTACATTTCTGTGACCCAATACATATAAATTTGTTGTTGTTGTAATAATCAGTCCTTGACTGGTCTGATGCAACCCTCCATTTCAATTCTACATAACTATCACATCCCACATATTCTTCTTATCGTAGTGCATCCTTGGTCTTATCCCACACACCTCCCTCTAATGCTGACTTTACAAGATCCTCATGTCCCAAAACGTGGTCTATAAATCTATCCCTTCTCTTGGTCAAAGTCTTCCATATTGTTCTCTCTTCTCTTATCCTGCTTAGATATTCCTGGTTAGTTACTCTATCCAACCATCTGATATTCAGCATTCTTCTCTAGTCACATTTAAAATGTTTGGTTATTTTCCATTCTGCAACTCCTATAGTCTACGTTTCGCAACCACACAGCGCGACACTCCATTCGAGTAATGACTTCCTAATGTGCATACCTTTATTAGACGTAAGTAAATTCCTCTTTTCCGCGAAAGCCTTCGTTGCCTATGCTATTATAGACTAATTTTTGAAAAAGTTACAATCAATTTCAGCTCGGAAATTGAAGGCTGTGTATGGTTTAAAGAATAAATGTTTAATTTTTTTCTATTTTGCTTACTTCTTACTTCTTGAAAACAATTGTCTTTTCCCCTTGTTTGTCCAACAATCCTGCTGGTATTCAATGAATATTCACGGTGACGTCATCAGTCTGCACCCAGATGCGTCCGATCTCCACGCACTCTCCGCACACGGATTATAGGTTGCTATAGCTGAATTCACTTTATAACAAAAGTATTTTATTAATCAATTATAATTTCATGTACATGTCTACAACTTTTTATAACATTCTCCTGTATTTTATTTTCAAACACGTCTTGCCGCCATGGAGAGCCTACTACTCCCTATAATGATAAAGCCAACTCATTTTTCCCTTCAAAGATAAAACACATCCCTCGACACAAACAAAACACATTACAATATTTCTCCTTCAAAAACAGTATGTAATGAGAAAAATTGAGAAGACGTAGAATAGTTGTTTGGAGTTTAAAGACTGAGCACAGCGAAGCATTTTGCCACGTCTTGCCGAACCAGATTCCGTAAAGAGGGGTGTCCGGGGGCAGTGTGACATAATTTATTGCCGGACCCTCTGCCCAGAGTTTTGTGCCTAGAATATTTTCAAACTGTAACTGAGTGGACAGTGACTAAGACAACTGAAATAGGAATATTTATGGTTGCGTCTTTTGGAAGAAAGTGAAGTGAAAAAGCAGAGTACAGTGAATTTTTTTAGTAAAGCGCAGTGATTGTAAGGAGATAGACTCTGTGAGAAGAACAGAGAGATATCTGCTGCCTCATTCTGGATATTAAAAGCAAGGAAAAATTATTTGTATAAAATTGTATGAAATTTACACTGAAATACTGCCACTTTATTAAATTTTGCCATTTTATCTCACTTATTATCCTGAGAAAAATTGTCCATACAATGTTCATTTTCTTCCATTAAAACATTGTACTTTAAAAAATAATGTAATTTTTAGTACTTTTATTTATATCAAAAATGATAAAAAGGAAATGAAAATAGAAAGCCCGATTATTGCGAAAGAAATCGGAATTCCCGTCGCCCTTTCCATTACCGAGTTCAACTATATTATATTATTACCCTCTAAGAATTGCAACTCATTTTCGTTAAATAGATCAAAATCATTTTTTCCCGATTTTTAATCTCCTACTCAATTCTTTTCCAAGTTACATACAATTAAAACAATTCCTGATTGGTCTGTTAATAAACTTCTAACGTTTATTTTTCGTGGCTGCTTTGTCCCTCGATCATACAATCTGATTTCATTAACACCGCCGCTTTTCCCATTAAGATTAATATTTTAGAACACTTCATATTTCAGCCAAATACACACTAAATGGTACCACGAATTCAATAATTAGTTATTTTACCTTTAAAATGATTACAACATATTAATATAAGTAGCACTTGATTAAAATTTCCTTTAAAGTACTGTTACGACTTATACGAAAACATATTTTCTCCTTGCTGTTCATGAATACGGATCTAATTAAAAACCTGCCAGTGTTCGTAAACAGGCAGAAATGTTTACGAAGCAGTCGTTATATTCTTATCAGAGAGATGCAGCAAGGAGGTTTACCAAGTCCAAGCAGCTTATGGCAAGCTTCATCCGCATTAGCCTTTAACACCAAGTCTCCAAATTCACAGAACGTCTTTAAAAATTCGAACAAGATTTTTCATACAATTTTAGTGCCTAAATTTCCTTTAAGCTATTAGTCGGCAACATTACTCATGTCACGGACTACTAAATTTCGTGAGCAAGTACCATAAGTATTCAATTCGACAAGAGCTCAGCAAGAGCTTCAAATTTAAAAAAAAATTACTTTTCACGGCCCTTGCTTTATGACGTCATCGCTACTTTGATGACTCAGTATTGCAATTGAGTCAAGAAATCTACTGATACCTTAAATAAACACATACATACAAAAAAATAAACAGAAACAGTCGATTATATTCATAAGGAAAGCCATCACTGCGGTCTGATTAGCGTGAAATAATGTGTGTAGATAATTCGGTGATTGCGGCCCTTGTTTAGATATAACATACCTCAGTCATCTGGCCTGTGACTTATAAAACGTTTGGTATTTTTATTAACTAATTAAAAGCATCATTAGTTAAATAAAAATTATTTAAATTGAATTAATTTGGTACAGGAAATCATAAGCATGAAGCCGCAGAGCAGATGATTGGCGTGAGATATTTTTGACCTGAAAGAGGGACAGAAAGGATTTTAAATCTTCAAAAGATCGACAAAATTCTTTCTTGGGGGTGAACAGCGCTAAAAATAATTTACAATCGGATGAATGGTTTAGCAAACCTTATACCTATCAGTATATTTCACCTCATGTAGCCTGTTGACCAAACTAAATCCCCCTTTTTCAATTCCCTTCCCATACTATTAAAGAGGAGTTGCCTGTTTCAGGATCACACTCGTGTAGTCTGTTATCTTCATGTCTATTTTATTACTTATGAAATATAATTTTTTTGCGTCGCGGACAATCAATAAAAACTATTCACAGCAAAATAATTGTTTCAATCGGCTGTCTTGATGCTTAATGTAAAATTATGAATAAATAGATGTGTTTCAATTAATGCCTTCAAGCCTGTGCTTCGGGCAGTTTTCAAATATATAGTCACTTGAATTTGTCTGAGTACGAAATATTGTACTATGACATATTTGCTATACAGGTTGTAGCTAGTATACGAGGTTCTATCGCTCACTGAATAACCTTTCCGTAATTTTTCACGGAACGTACCTATGCTCTTTAATGGAACCCGCCATTGCTAAATCAAATAAATTACGAGATACCGTCCAACGTGATACGCTGATGTACGTATCATGCCATATATCTCTCTATAAATTAACAACACTTTTAATTTACAAAAAAAACGATGATAACATAGCGTTGTTTAATGGCCCTTCCCCTATTTCAACGATTCGTCCATCATTGAACGTGTATTCATGCCGACCGCAACAGAACTTATTGAATTTAATTCAATTTAAAAATATCGAAGCATCGGTTCTTAACGAAACAAATGAAAGTATGTACTTTTAGTAAAGGCCAATTATGAAAACAGTATTTATAGGTTTCTGAAATTATCGGTGAGATGAATCTAGCTCCAGATTAGTGGTTTCAAGTCTCAGACCAGAGCCTGAAATTTAAATAACGACTTAAGACGCCAGAAATAGAACGGAATGATTAACAAATTTACATCCCATATGCTCCAGCACAAAATAATATTACCAGTTAATTCGTTGTAAAATTTGTTCCGATTTCGAAAACTTTTGCATTAGTATAAACAAATGTCTCGAAGGAATAGTTTCAAAAATAAATCACTACAGTAACATACGACAGTCACAACAAAAGTAATGCACTATTTTTAATTGATTTTAACTATTTTTAAATGAATTTATTTTTCTCCTACATTTTTTCAATTCATGGAGTTTATAGACACATCCTTCCGCTTGTGCTCCAATATGTTTCGACCCGTTGCCGTGAATGGCACTCTAGTAGCATGTCTTCAAGACGACTGCTGCACTTCACACTCGTCAAAAGCAACGTGCTGTTGTAGAATTCCCATTCTGTGAGTACGAGATTGTGGGAAATATCCAAAAGAGATTGAAAAAGGTACGTTGAGATGTTGTTGTCGATAACAATACTGTCGTTTGGTATGCGAACAAATTACGTGATGAAAGAGGGCACGTCAA
Organism: Eucriotettix oculatus; assembly: GCA_034510155.1. Lineage (NCBI taxonomy): Eukaryota > Metazoa > Arthropoda > Insecta > Orthoptera > Tetrigidae > Eucriotettix > Eucriotettix oculatus. The sequence goes on along the minus strand of CM067378.1, from coordinate 25,546,039 downwards.
TGTTCGGTTTACTTCTGGCAGCGACAGGCCACACATTGCACAAATTCCTGACAATATACAGAGACAGACAAACGAATCACAGTGAAAGAATTATCATTCGAAGTTGGAATAGGAAAAGTAAGTGTTTGTATAAATCTGCAAGAGTTGGGTGTGAAAAAATATTTGTTCCTGGTGGCATCCAATGATGTTGATTAGAGGCTCTGAAAAAAAAACATGAAAAACAATGTTCAGCAAACTTTTGGAACAGTACGGGAATGATGGAAATGATTTATTTCGGGTGATGAAACATGGCTCCATTATTTTGAACCGGAGACGAAGAGACACTCAATGGAGTTCCATCATATAAACTCGTCTGAGAAAAATATTCAAACTTCACCTTCAGCTGGAATAGTTGTTTCCACGGCGTTTCTCCCTTCGGAGGAACTGTTTCTCGTGGACATCATGCCACGTGGAACCACCATTAGTTCTGACGCATGTGCGGTAAGAGAAACTTGAAGCTCGACTGAGTTGTATTTGACCACATCGGGAGAAGCAGGATGTTTTCCTGTCAAACAATCACATGTCAGTCAAGAAACTACGGACAAGATCAGAAAGCTTGGATTGACAAAATAGGAACAGCCGTCTGGCCTGGTTCCATCGGATTACCAACTGTTTCGTGAACTGGAAGGATCACTGAGCGCAACGAAGTTTGAAGATAAACCAAAAAGGACCTTGAAACTGTTCCAGGGGACAAGCAATCAAATTATTGCGGCATTGTCACATATTATTGTCCACGCAGCTAGAATAAGGTTTTGTTGAGGGAGATCGCGCTGGATGTGGTAACGTCTGTATATTTCTCTGTTCTCATTCGCTGAAAGGCAAATTGGTCCCAATTTCAAAAAGAATATAGTGGACTGTGCCAAACAGGGGCTCAAACGTGCTGGTCCAGACGTTTATGAGAAAAAATGAAGTTTTTTTGTAAGGAATGTAAAAATAGGAAAGCAGTGGAATGAATATATAACTTTCAAGCATGACTTTTGAGTTGACTCTTAACTATAATAAAATAGAATATAATGATTTGTAATTAATAATAAATTGTAATAATCCGTTAAATTAATTAATTGTTTTAAACATTTTAGTCTAATGATAAGTGGATGTAATCCATATTTAATTATTTTTTGTTGTGCATGTTTCTTAACTTTTCACAAAAGTTAAATTTCTTCACGCACCATAGCCATAGTACTAAAGTACTTATGGATAATTTATTTTTTAATGAACCATAAGCATTCACGGAATATTTTTTGTGTTTGTGTTTTTCATTAAAATTTCAATGCTTGATTTGTGAACATGACCAGGATCGGAAGCAGCTTGGTTCATCTTAACGACGTCGAAAACGATAGAATCGAAATTAATGTCGGCCATGTGGACATTGTTTCCCCTTAAAACTGCGACGTACACGAGAACTGAGCACGGAGATTGTCACTATTGACTCAACCAACCCATAAACTATGTACCGCCATGTATTTCAGCGCTTCCCACATTTTGAATTAACCTTCCATTTTGTACAGTCTCAACTTGAAATTTGCTTCATAGCTATACGTCAAAACAGTCATAAATTCTCTCTGTCATATTAATTCAACACTAATTTAATGCTAACTAACAATGGTTTATAATTAAACATTAACATCTCGCACCGCATACTGAGGTCTGAAAACGGTTTATCGCTCGTAGCACGAGTATGATGAATTTGACTCTTATCACGGGCCATTTAGGACCGTTCCTAAATTCTCTCAACACCCCCCCCCCCCCTTTCCTTTCCCAATATCTAAGCCGAGCTCAGCTAAACTGCAAGTTAACCAGAACTGAGAATGTCACTGTCAAACTCAGCATACCACAACACTTTGGATTCGACACAACTGAACATTAGTAATAAATCCCTTGTCACTCACGCCACAATTTACAGGGGGCCGGAAGCACTTTAATAACTGTTATTTGAATATTGTAACGTCATTTCGTAACAATCAGAATGCCTTGAGAGGAGCTTGAGTTTCGCCGTGTTGAGCCAGCTTCTCTGCATGGCCAATCCGTTGAGCTTGAAGCATATCCCACCATTAGCAGGGGCAGGAGCATTCACATTTGCGTTCCACTCATCTATTTACAGAATATAGCATTAATTATCTCGAATATACTATTTTATTAATATAAAAAACTTCTTCATCTACATATTTTGCCGGGTTTTCATCCTATTTCATAATACATTTCAATCGGAAAAATATTATCAGCGGTCATCACTTAACACTTCATTCATTTCATGTCCCCCCGGTGACGTCACCGTAAAAAACCATAATATATTAATAGAAGCTTAAGTGATCTGCGCCGTGAAACTTACTTAAATAATACCAGAGACACAAATAAACACGAAAGAGTTTCTTGTTATATTCAAATATGTCCAGAGTTTTCCATAAATTCTCCTTTTTTTAAGTAATGTTTACTTGTCATACTTTCTCTTTCGGAAAATTAATTCTAGCGTGTACTACAATACGTTGTATATTGTTATAATATCTAGTCCAATCAGAAAAACCTTAAAACTCCTCGTAATTCCAAATTCGTTCACACAAAAACTTTATTTGCATTTTTTCAGTGTTTTTATAATTTAAATATTAAATATACAACGTTTCGTCTCTCATTTGAGACTTTACAGATAAAAATTTATCTTACATGGAACTTCACTCCATGACTCCTTCGGCCGAAGGTAAAAATACTGACAAAGAGGCTGATTAACTCATTTATTGTATATTTGTCTGATAAATTATTTAATTTTCATTTATTTGAGCATTGAATGTCATTACCAGCTCTGGTTAAAACTTCTCCCAGTTCCTTAAATAGTCAATAATGCGGTATATTTAGAGAGTAAAATATATTCTCTGAACCCTAGACGAAACAAAAATTCACCTAGTTTCAAAAGGGCGTCAATAATATTCCCGGTTTTCGTTAATTGATTCAAGAACACTCCCGGTATCTTAAGAGAATCAAAATTTCTCCTCGTATCTATTTTCTTTCATTTCTACCAAATACTTGAGACAAAATGAACTTAAACTTGTGTTAAAGAAAATGGTGTAGATAATTTGTGAATTGTATAACTTTTAATGTACTATTTTAATTAGAGAATAAACGAATAATTACTTATATAACCAGTTAATTTTTTTATTGCTAAACAATTTAGTTTTCAGAATATATTTAATCAAAAGCTTTCCTATCACGTTTCCCAGCATGGTGTGAACACCTTCTTGCACTTTTCTTCATGCAGCATTAGGTGTAACACCTTCTTGCACAATTAATTTCAATATTTTCTAGTTAAATTAAAATTATGAGCACAGATAGTGCACCAATCTCATCAGGGGATAAATAGAAAGAGGAATATTTGGAAAAATAAAAATGGTTCCGAATCAATAAAAAGTTCCGAGCAAATTTACAAAATCTCTAATAGCTCCTTCTTGCACTAAGCTCTTCAATAGTTAAGAGAACCATCTTCAAATATTACCTGTAAGGAAGAAAATGGTCTTAAACACTAACTATCGGAACTCTTCGAGCGTAATGTTAGCGACCCTCTAGTTGGTAGCTTTCGCCAATTACCGGGTGGGGGCGAAGGTTGGCAGCAGTGTTGCGCAGCAGGCACGGATTTTCTCGTCGACGAAGCACAATTAACTGCTCGTAGTTCCACAGGGATCCGCAATTAAATGTTACTGCCGACCAACTTGGCTTCAATAGACTCTGCCTCTTGTTATATGCAAATGCTGCCTGGTCCATTTCCTATTGTTTGTTTATTGTGTGCAGTCCCGTGACATCTTCGATTTAGGTCTTGTTTTTCAAATGCCACGTGGTCAGTTGTGTGTACAGCAGAGTATCATCTTTGTCCCGCTCTAAATATAGCATTGCTAAACGTTAATTATATTCCATAACTAACTCAAATAAAATGTTTGGCTATCTCAAGACAAAGTTTGAGACTCAACCTCAAGCATGATTTTCGGCCGTAACCGTTAGGGGCTGGGGATGGTTCAGGTGCGACACCAAATTCTTCACATGTAAATTCAATCATCTTTTCGGCTGAGGGAGTCAAGAAGTAAATATGATTTATTGCTAAATTTTAAGCCTGAAGAAGTCTCAAAATGGACTTGAAACGTCGCTTTTGTGAAAAAAGTGATATATTTAATTCTGACATTTTGGCCGTATTTTTATTTATCATAACTTTTTATAGTGACGAAAGATTAAAATTGTTGTTTATAAAAAATGTTTTTCGGGTCATTTCAAAGATATTATTCATTAACTAAAAACTAATTTTACTTTTTTTATTAAATTGCCTAACAATCAAGGTTGTAACGGACCCTTTGGCGCTTTCCGTGAAAATATTTTTTGTGTCGACGTAAATTATTAAGAGTTGTTTTGTGTGTAATCGCTGGTATCAAACGGGGTACAAGAGGAATCTCTTTTGCGGAGAATACATTATGTAAATTAATTGTATTTATATTATGATATTAAATGCTGTAATAAACGTAATGTGTTCGTTAACAGTAAGTGAAATTGTCCTTAAATATATATATATATATATCCAATATAAGTGACCATTTATTTTGATCATTATTGTTATGCGCAGCATTAGTTGAAGGTATTAAACTCGCCACGTCAAGAGTGAGACCAGGCCACTGGACATGGTTGTGACAAGGTAATAACTTAAACTGGGTGTGAAGGAGAAGTCAGCAAGGACAATATTACTTCAGTGCCAACTGCATCTTGTGAATTTTGTAAAAAAATTATGTTACATCAACCATAACAACAATATTTATGAGGATATTTATGAGAGATATTAAAAACTACTACGAGTGTGTTACCAATAATTTTCGACCAATTAACGGACACATAATTTGTTTCATTTCTAATTCCATCTACACAGTTTACAATAGTGTCTAATTTAAAATTAGAATAATTTGACACCGAGTTAACCGCGGTTTTACCACGAAAGTATTTTCCTTCCTGCCTACTTTATACAAAGCGACTTTGGCAGTATTGTATGCAGGACAGTGCCGCTGTTGCATGCAATTCTCAGCACGATGCTGGACTTCGATATGACGCCTTTTGTTTAAAATGACATTTGGTTGTGATAGTAAAAAAAAAATGAAAAAGTGTGAATGCTATTTTGGTTTTGAAAATATTGCTAAAAGGGAATACTAATCCCCAAAGGTATACGTCACGATCTGGCTCCTCCCCGAAATGCTGCGACTCCACAGCCAGCTCATCTCTCGTCATTCAGAAGGTCATGAGAACAGTACCCAAGAGCCCAACCTACCTGATGCAGGTTTTCTGTGCGTCACTATAGGTCACACTCTGGGTAGGATACTTAAACTATAGCCCGGGTGCCCTAGGCAACCCTTGTCTACCTTGCTGTACCATCTAGATCCACCCTTTCCAATTCTCTTCCTATGCTATTAAAGGTTGTCTGTTTCAGGATTACCCTCATGTAGCCTGTTAACCAAAAGAAGACAGGAATGTTTTATATATATATTGAATAATATTTGTTAAAAGAAATGGTATAATTTTTGTGCACCAGAAGTTTATAAAATAATGAGTTGATTAAATATTTTCCTGAAAAGTTGCTGTTTTGATTGAAATTGCACATTTAAATAGGGGCCATACAATAATGAAATACGTTTCAACCGCCAACTTTAGGTAACATTCTTGTTGCTCCTCCAAACTTCCAGAAATATATTTTATTTAAATAACTGAGGAAAGTCCTCAAGTTGGGGGACGAAACGTATTCTAATTGAATTTTTCCTTTTCTGGTATTGGCCACGCTTTGTGTTCTATTTACAATGTTAAGTCAGATAATGTAATTACTTAATTTATAATAATAAAGTTAGTTAATATTAGGGTTTTTGTGCATCAATTTTCTATGTGTTAATCTCCCTTAAATATGCTTTTATTTTCCGAGGTTATAAATAACGCATTTATATTTCAAATATCTTCTAGTATTTGATTGTTTTATTCGTTTACATGACTAACTTTACTGTAGAATGGATAACAACAATACGAGAAAATTACTGTTGCAGCAGTAGCAATAACAACATTCTCATCATTCACCATTTTAAACATAATTATCGGACTTTAAGTTTAAAACAAATAAAAGACGGGCTATAAGTCAGACATTAATTTTATTACTATTTAATTAATACAAATACTACGTTTCATCCAACTTTATGGACTTCTTCAGGTAAATTATTAAATGGATGAATAATTAACATTAGAGGAATTTGGTGTCTCGGACCATCTCCCGCGACGTTTATGGCCGAAATGATTAATTAAATAGTAATAAAATTAATGTCTGACTTATTGGTCCTTTTATTTATTCTCCATTTTATCTTGTATATAAAATTTCCGCCTAAGATAATATTGAACCAACGTCTGAATCTAATATATTGGATCAAACATGTAGCAAGGCACTTGCCACTACTAATCGTCGATATTGGACTCAAATTTACAGGCCAACAACATTTGAGTCAAACGTTCACCGGCTTTAGATACTCGTTATTGGACGCATGGTGGAAATATTTATCTACCATTATTGGACGCGACTGGAGTAAAGTCCTGTGTCGACGACATGTGATGAAACAAGCATTTGAATTGCATTACTTATATGAACATCGAGTTCTTGATTGTGCTTAACCCGAGTTCGTTTTATATGCTTTTAACGCCACGAACACTTCCTAAAATTATGTATATGTGATTAATCCAATATCACAAAAATACTTCACAGACAATGGAGGTTGGAAAGTTTGCACGCAACAGAATTTAACAATACCACTGGTGTCTGCATTCGAAGGGACAGTGAAAGTTAATAAACTTTCATTTCTGGATATTAATACGTCCTTAGATATGGTGTTTGGTCACAAAGGAACAGCCTTTGTGAGGCATAGGGATATAAGGCTTGGGAATAACGACTTTTTCTTCTCTGCGAGATGAAAATCTGCCTTCATTAAGAAACTTATTATTCCTTCCCTGCCTCGCTCGGAGGAGGGATAAATCGAAAAAAAAATGGTTTCACAAGTTTCGCTTGGATTTATGGTTTATCTTAATAAAACAATTTGTCTTTGAGACTATGTAATGCTAACATTCATTATTATTTACTTGGACACGTACTGCAGATATAAATTGTTAAAATGGATTTGAATTCAATTATTCACAAAACAATAAATATCTTGTATGATGACTCAGTCAGATATTGTAACTGACAAATTATTTATTACCAGCTTTGCATGTACATACAAGGGTCATTCCATGTCAAGTGTCCTGATTTGAGGAACGATTCCCGCAAGACCATTTCCAATTTTGATAAAATTTAGACAGTTTGTACTCTGAAGCCTTAGATGAACATATCTAAGGCTCATAGCTACCAGGAATAATTTTTTAAAAAGATTTGTTAATAATGAGTTTTCAGGGTCAATTCTCTATACTGTAACTCAAAAAGGGCACTTTGAAACGACGTCTTCTCCGACGAACCGCAGACTTCGACGAAAAAGTCCGCATCTCAGTCAAAAATGCATATTTCTAACTGAAATTTTACATATGTTCATCTAAGGCGTCAGAGTACAAACTGTCTAAATTTTATCAAAATCGGAAATGGTCACGTCGTGTGGAATGATCCACAAGTTATTAGAACAGTCATATTTGTAATAAAATACAATTTAACTCATTACCCATTAATTTATCTTTATAGTTTAGGTATTTTGTACAATTCTTTATTGCAGAGATATATTTTTGGTGTAATACTAAGATTATTTGTAAAAAAAATTATGTATCTGCAATCCTCTTATAAAAGGATTATTTTAAACAGTGCTTCCTAAAAAGTCAATTTTTGTCCTCATTTTTGTTCACGTATATTCTCACTTCTGAATAGTGTTTGACAAATTTTCTCCATTTTAAGTAAAACATAGTTCCAACACATTTCTTTTGCAGAACAAATTGTCTGCTCAGATGTTTTGAGCCACATGATGCCCAAATTTCAATATCATACAAAATATATGGTTTAATGCGAACGGACTAACAAATAACTGTGACAAAACACATTTCATGCAATTTCACACACTCAACACAACTTTACAATCTATAACACTTAAATACGACAGCAAAAATGTAAATGAAACTTCCTCTGGTAAATTCTTAGGTCTCTTAGTAAATAATACATTAAATTGGACTGATCAGATTAATCAATTACTTAAGAAACTCAGCTCAGCTACATATGCTGTCAGAGCAATGTCCACCTTCAGTGATTTAAAAACAAGAAAATTAGTATACTTTGCATATTTTCATTCTATTTTATCATATGGTATTATATTTTGGGGCAACTCAGCAGGCATAGATAAGATTTTTATTAGTCAAAAACGTGTTATTAGAGCAATATGTCAGATTTCCTCACGAACTTCTTGCAGAAATCTGTTCAAAAAGTTAGGTATTTTCACTTTGACGTGCCAATACATTTATTCATTGATGTTATTTTTAATCACAAATAGGCACTTATTTTTGAATAATTCTGATATTCATCCCTTCAATACAAGGAACAAAAATAATCTGTATAAAAAATGTAAAACATTGTCAATTGCACAGAAAGGTGTGCTTTATTCAGGGATATCCATCTTCAACAGACTGCCGCACAGAATTAAACAGTTGTCCGATAATCAAGGTAAATTTAACACTGAATTGCGCTCATTTTTGCTTAGCCACTCCTTCTATTCAATAAAGGAATTTATAGAAGAATCGGAGAAGAGTAATTTATTATAGTTTATAATACAAAACTTTGTTATAAGTATATTTTCTTTTATACAATAAAATAATGTAATAAATGTACACCCTGACCCATTCCACATCCTTGAAGCTTAGCTTCTTTACAGGATCTACGGAATATGATTATTATTATTAAACTTTCTTTTCTATCACAGTTCCTTAAACCTGCCAATAATTCTTTTACATTAATAATTGATTCATAAATCCCAACTTATGTCTAAAACTGTGGAATTCTTTACTTCAACAGTATCTGAAATTAGATGTATACTGAAACTACTTATATCGTTACAGTAAGCTATATCAAATTTAATCACAACTGTTTTCATTTTGTTTTTAATTATTTGACTTGCATTAATGGTTGCTTGATATATAGAACTATTGAACTGCTGATTAGTCTTTCCCCCTCATGTTACAATAATGTAATCTGCAAATGTAAGTGGTTTTTCAAAACTTTAAAGAAGATGGACTACTTTACTTATATATATACAATCCTCATGCATACATGATTTATTTCAAGGAAACATAAATCATAAATACAGAAGCTTTCAACATTTTTCATAATCAACTGTCCAAAAAAAGCAATTTTGATCAAACATTTGCTAGACACACCCATAGTGTCCAAATATATAAACAAGTAACATAGTGAAAAATTATAATGTCAATAAAATTTATACCCTTATAATGCAGAGTGAAATTTAATTAATGCATCAAGATATATACCTCAAAGTAGTTAATCCCAATCCATAAGTATTATCTATCATGAAGTTTTTGATCAAAAGGAAAGAGCAGCCCTGATCCCCTGATACAACTCACAACATTTTAAAGCATGTGATTGATTTACATATCTGTAAACAATGTTAGATTTCATGGATATTAAAATGTAAAAATCATCATTTAATTGGACTTATCACAGTTTCAAAAGAAACAAGAATCACTAATCCTGTTATTATATCCAATATGTATGGTTTTCAAGGTAGGATGGATAGAGAAGAGGGATAGAAGAGAGTGGAGCATCCATTAAGGACACATTACAAATGAATGATATATTGGACAAGTGACAAATTCAGTAATTCAATAGTAAGAAAGAGAAATATTCGGGAAATTGAAAAAATAAATAATTTGAAAGGTATTTAACAATTAAAACATTTATTCTTTTTTAGACAAACAGAATATATAAGGGTTATCCACTTTGGTGGCCCTTCCCTATAATTGGGGGATGTAGAATGTTGATCAAGGTAACCGATTGATGACTACAGCCCCTGGGCTATAATTTAAGGATCCTACCTAGTTGATGCTACTGAAATCTTAAAGAAACCTGCATCAGGCAGGTTGGGCATTTGGTACTACTCAAATACCCTTTCAATAATAAGGAAAATCATTTGTTGCGAAGATGTAACAAATCTGACTTCATGCCTTGACCAGTTTTGGGGATATGACTGGTTCACTGGGATCATAACAACTGTGATTCTGAAACGTACACCCCTCAAAAATGTTATTCACAAAACTATGAAATATTTTTGTTTTCAACACTAAATTTTTTTAGCGCCTTAATCTAGTGCAGAGTTGTCACCCCTGTATCTGTATGCCTGCTTAACGGTTTTCAGATGTGGATTGTAAGCAATGAAATTCAGTTGCTGGTATTCAGTCCTAAGAATGGTCTGATGCAATCCTATCTTGTGCAAGCCTTATCATTTCCTTATAACTAGCACAACCCACATACCCCCCTATTTGCTTAGCATATTCCATCCTTGGCCTCCCTATTCTGTTCTTACCCCACGCACTTTCCTCTAATGCTAATTTTACAAGACCCTTGTGTCGTAAAACATAGCCTATTAATCTATCTCTTCTCTTGGTCAACATCTTCCATATCATTCGCTTTTCCCCTATTCTGTTTAGAACTTCCTCATTTGTGATACTATCCACCCATCTGATTTTCAGCATTCGCCTATAGCATCACATTTCAAAGGATTCTATTCTTTTCCTTTCCACAACCCCTATGGTCCACGTTTTGCACCTATATAACACCACACTCCATACGAACATTTTTAGCAACAATTTCCTAATATTCACACTTATATTACCCATAAGTAAATTCCTCTTTTTCCTGAAAGCCTTCCTTGCCTGTGATACCCTACTCTTTATGTCTACTATACTTCTATCATCCCTAGTTATTACTGTAACAATTTATTTGTTCTAATTTCTTATTAAATGATAACAAATTATTCAAAATTGCAATACAATATCATTTATTAAATGAACATTATTTTTTACAAAATAGTTATCGAGTCATCAAAAATTAATATTTTCTTATTTAGGATGACTAATTTTAACCCAGGCAATTTGTTTAACATGAGACTCGAAATGAAATAAGAATATTATAAAAAGGTTCCTATCTGTGGGCATATGGAACAGGAATTTTCAGCTAAACATGTGACCATGAAAAACATTCACACTCCTGTTTATGTGCAAATTCAGCATTGACACCAACTCCATGAAGGTTTCCTCTCGCGGCAGGCAGACACAGATGTCACCTCTGTAATCTTATTGTTGGTTGCTTCCGAAAGAACTTGTTGCAGGGCTCATTCCTTTTTTTTGTATTCCTGGATAAATGAACCACTGTCATTCTTGTCTATAATTTTGCCCAAATTCTACCTGGGTTATATCACGTATAAAACACAATGTTTGTATATCTACCTCCACCATTGTCTTCAGGTGACTGAAGCTAAGAGAGTGTGTGCCCCATTTATATTTGGACTATCCCTCTCCTTCACAACGCATTTCAGCAGACCAGCATGGTCCTGAGTGGTTGCTCTTCTTTATATGTTGTTTTTTCCTTATGGTGCTTTCTGTTTTAATTTAATTGCAGCAAGAATAGGGTCCAAGGCATTGCTGAGTTGGAACCCATTCTCACAGTTCGGTAGATAATGAGATGAAGTCAAACAGTCGGTGAATGAAGAAACTCAGGTTTTTTCATCCTTCTCCCCTCTAGCCTTTCTCGTTGTTAACACCTTCTCACTCCTCGCCATCTAGCACCATACTTCTTCACTGCTGCCTTGACAGTGAAAATGTCTCACACCATACTTCTCCGCTGCTTCCTCGACCTGTCACACCATACTCTTCTCTGCTTCCTGTCATAAGTTTAGAGTACTTGAATTTTCGGAGGCACCGCCCCCTTCATCAGAAAGTTAGGAAGACATTTCCAGTGATCGGCTAGCTGATCACTGGAAATGTCTTCCTAACTTTCTGATGAAGGGGACAGTTCCTCCGAAAATTCAAGTACTCTAAACCTTACAAGGTGTGTACCATCTATGAAACTCAGGTAAGTCACCTTCTTTCTATCTCTCTGTCCTTTCCCCATTAATTGTTTTAATTAACATGACAATGTCATTTCCTGACTCATATTTATTGTAATGAAAAAACGCGGATTTTGGTGATATTGTGGCGTTATGAGGCGCAGTTCAGCCTACAACAAGAGATTATTACTTTTTAAGCTTTGACCGCGACAAGCAAGGCCAACAACAATGTGAAGTTGGCTAAAAGCGGGTGAACCCCCGATGGGGATCCCCCGCAGGAAACTCCCTCGGGGTGTGTGTAAAAAAAATGGCGGGAAACTCCTGAATTGTGTAAGAAAACTGATGGCGGGGAATTCCCGTATGAGAATTTAAAAGGGGAGCCGATGGGTGGCTCGTGAGCAGATGCTGTCAGATGTTTGCAGAGGTCAGATGCTGTGAGAGGTGTTCAGAGGGCAGATGAGTTGCGGAGAGGACGGATTGTTTCAGATGAAAAGCAGATGAGTTGGGCCTGGTTCATACTACCTTCATCAGTGTAAAAATCCTGCAAGACGCCAGAGACGTGGAAACATTTGTGAAGTTGGATGTTTGTAGGCCCAGTAATTGTGGGCGAGTTCTTAAAAGCTGTGAAACTTGCGCATTGTTCTGATTGAATAATATTTAAATGATTTTTTTTCCATTTTCAGTAACTGCATACTCCACTTCTTGAGAGACCCATAATCCCCTGAGATATTATTGGCTCATGTAACCACTTTAAATTAATAAATGTAAAATTTTCAAATTGATTATAATTTGTTCAATTGATAAATTAATGTTTTATACCCTGAAAAGTATATTACATTATATATATATATATATATAATTTTTTATATGATTAAGCAAACCTAGCAGTAACTTTCTGGGCATGAGATATAAGATTTTGGAAAGTGGATTATGACAAAGACTTGTAGAACTCTAACTAAAAACATTAAGAAACAGCTGTTTGAGTTGAGTATTACATTGTAATTCAATCATTTCAAGTTGCAAGTCCAGTTACACAGTTCACATTGAAATCCATACTGAAAATTTCAGTATTTTTCAATGCCATTTAAGTCTCCAAATCTTCACTCAAATTCACGGTGGAGTCTCCTCAAACTATTATCGTAACTCTCAGCTTTTCCTTCATCACAGGGGCTATTGAACTCAACTAAAAGAAGTGAGACAAGGCATTCTTAGCAAGCTACTTGATGAATAGAACAAATTGCACCACATATAATCAATAAACTGATTTTTGCCTTGTATCTTGACTTGTTTTTGTGCCAGAAAAGAGCCGTAAAAAATGTAATGTCCAAATGTAATGCAGTATCTTCCAGGATTTTATATTCTACAGACTCCCGTTTTTCAAGGAAAAATATCACTATTTCATCAATCAGCTGCCAAACTCACTTTAAGGTGAGTCCTGCGCTAAGCCACCTTACTTTCAGATTGCATGGATTCTAGAAACTCCCAAAATTGTCTGTGAGCAAGTCCTCAAGATAGAATAGTATTAATCAGCTTCACAATAACATCAAACAAAGGTTTTATACTCAAAGCATATTTACTCAGGACATCTTAATGGATGAAGCAATGTACAAATATAACATTTTTATCTTGATATTTTTCATCAAAGATCCCAAAAAAAAACAATTTATTCCCGTAATATTTCTCACTCTTTGTTATATTACATATACAATTTATAGGTACTTCCAAAGTTAAAATTCCTTTCATAAATTTATGAAAAAAATCTGACCCTGTTCTAGGTCTCTTCAATAACCTCATGCATGATAGTTCCTCAGAAATAAAAAAGTTTTCATCAAAACCTCTTACAAATAATAGCAACTATGCAGAACCACTTATATCACAGCTTTCATCAATAGTAATTGAGCAGAATTTAAATGGTTAATCTTTGATTCCAACTGTGATAATATTTTTTTATCTATTGCCATTTTCCGAGATATGTTTATTGTTTCAAAATCATTTTTTGTCAGGATATAAAATATCACAAACTTTTTGCATGCAGTGTTTAACAAACTCTCCATCAGACAGTACTTTGTTACTTTTAGCAATGTTGTATGCTACAATGTACATAACTTGCATGCGTAGCTAGCTGCTTGCTTAGAATTATTTCCTTTCACAAAAATACTATGCGAGCCGGATAGAACATTTCAGTGGGCCGTATTTGGCCCATCACTGGCCTAGACCATCACCACACAGATGGAGTGTCTGAATATTCTGTAAACATGTACGCCATCATATTACACACAACAGTCCCGTGGTTCAGCAAACATATAATGATATGTTTCCAGGTGAAGCTTCTTATGCAAACTGTGACCCACAAGACCAAAAATGTTGTAAGGGTCTTGTTTGGGCATCCACTATATCTTTGTGAGCTTATTGCATTATTTTCTGTATTACCAGTTATTTATATACTTAAGAAACATCAATTACATTTAAGTTCATAAAGCAAATATTTAATTCATTAAATTATAATAATTTAATTAAAATTCATTTACAATCTACAACTAGTTTCAAAGTCATAATTAAATAAAAACCACCATGACACATTTAACCACCTTTATATTTTTAACAAATACTGCACATAGTTGACTAAACAAAGAAAGAAATTAATTAAAGAACTATTGTGGATTAGCATTTTCTTCAGTCAAACCATTTTCACAGTAATTTCAGAACATACTAAAACAGACATTAGAGTCATCAATTAATTGGGTAGTGCTTGTTTGACGATGAAGTGAGCGCATCCCACAATACCCACTCCACACAAAAGCATGGTCAAACCATACAATCCTTTGTCAAAGGCACCACCTTTCAGGAAAACTGGAACACCATTAGGTTTCTACAAAGTAAAAAAGTACATATTTTATACTAATGGCATGTCATGAAAATTATGACTGTTTAATCAACTGTCTGGATGTCACAGACAACACAATAAACATAATAATACAGATTTCAGCATAATTTTAAATTAAATTAAAGATTTAACTTTTCAGCCATAAGTGTCCAGAGAGCAGAACTGTCCTATTTTGAGTCTATACAAAATATATCTTCAGAAGTAATTATATTACAATTTTTAGTGCCTGATGGGGTCCAAATATGTTAAGAAAAACATTGAAAATGAATTTTTACTGTGTTAAATTAATTTTACTAAGCAGATTTTCTTGTTCCCAGTTGAATTATTACTAAAAATCATTTTAACATTAAAAGATTTATTAATACCTGAAAAATTTCCATTTTCCTTTTCAGGGCTGGGCTCAGTGGACTAAATTTTCCTTCAGAACCAGGAACAGTTTTCTCTGCAGCTTGATGCACAGAAGTTGATGTGCTTGCAAACTTTTCTTTTTTGTTATGGAATACAATTGGAGGTGGTTCACTCCTATCCAGTGGTTGCACTCCCTTGCAAAAAAATGTTATGAAGTAGATATGTGGAGCATTTCATTTCCAATTCATGTTACAGTGATTAAACAACAAAATAAAAGTATACTGTTGTAAATTGGGAACATACAAATGAAATTAATTTAATGGGTCAGCTTCAAAATATAACATAAAAAGTTGAAACAAATGTAATCTTCCCTAATAGATGAGGTACTGTATGTATATATTAAGACTGAAAATTAAATTTATATACATATGGCTAACCTTTGACATTAAAAGTTGAATTTATACTCAAATGTCCACCAAATTTAATGCAACTGCTATAATTTTTGCTCATGAAATGAGTTTTGAATTCTTTTACATAATTACAACTAACAGGTCATTTATATTCTAAAGAAACATATGTTTATTAACAGCATAAATAGTTTTGTAAAATTTCTATGAAAATCGAAGGTTAGATGTAAATAAAAGTATTAGTGCTACATATTAGATATTGCAAATCAAATAATATTAGTAGGCACTATATTAATGTTTTACACTGCACAAAAATTCAGAAAAATGTAGTGCTATAGTCTGGAAATATTGCAATAAACGGACTGTTCTTGGAATATAATGTTGAACTTACAATTGGAAAATAAGGCTGAATATTCCTGGATCCAGTAATTCTACCAGTGAAATTATTGAATTGATAATACATGTTTTATTTTTATAAAATTATATTATTAGAAGCAGTTTCCTTATCGTCTGCAACAGAAGGGAAGGTCAAATTTTCTGCCGCTTGAAGCGCTACTGATGTTGATAAGGCACTGCTACCAAATTAGAAACAACCAATTTTAAAATAATTATACTTAACTTTTCGAAAAGTTTGTACTATACAGTAGTTAAAACTTCTTTTGCAAATATTATTCTGATAGGTTAAGCGAATAATGAATATTATTAACGTATTATTATATTATATTAACATCGTATGTTCCACATGTACCGTAGGGTAAATTAATATGAGAAAACAGTTAAAAACACGAAAAATAATTGATTGTTGTCAAAATTACTAGTCACGTCACTAACGTTAATCATTCATAATTATATTGACCTTAGTTAATCAATAATCTATGATCAGCAACAGCAATTTCCAACTACTGACGTGGATATGTCAAGTAAATAATAAATTTGTATTTCACCCTGGTGCAGATATATCATATAAATATTACTCATAGCGTGCAAATGAAATAAAAAAGGAAATTTTCATGTACTTGAATTGAAATGACAATTGATAATGATAATGTAAAGCAGTAAAATAAAGATAGGAAAGCGTGTTTAATTTCAAGTTGTATGTCTCAAAACATTTTTAACCTAATTAATAAATTGATTGTAATATATAACACCTTATTGCCCATAGCTTTATGTATAAAATAGAGCTAAAATGAATTTATACGTACGATTTCAAATTTTCATGATGTGGGTAACTTTCTAACAAGCTACAATTTCCAGCCTGTCATGCCTCATTAATTTCATCTCACCATTATTCAAAACTTACTATAACTATAACCTCTCGGTTGTCGACAAGAATACTTATGTGACGACGAATCGTGTGCTCAACAGTCAAGTTGAATCGATTACTTTTAGTGGAATAAGCGTCCTAGCAACACAGCAGTTACAAAATGGTCGGTCTTCGACGGGCAACCTGTCCAACTTAACTTGAAGGACACGTCCTGGTAAAAAAACATTTACTAGCAAAACAATGGCATCGGAAGCGACTCACGGAAACACTGCCGAAGACTGGGAAGTGTTCGAGGTCCTGTGTAAACCCATATCCGAAGACGCGGTGAGTATCGTCGTCATAGTTACGTCACACCTTCGGTAAGAGATTGTTGTAAATAATATGCTGTCGATAGAAACTATAAATTATATTGTTTAGTTATTTTGATCGATAGGAAGAAAGCAAGGTAATGTTGTAAATGTTAGTCTTCTTCTGAAGTAATATATTATTATTCGACTACAGAAACACATCCTTGTTTGAATAACATAAGATGTCATTAAACACTTTTCTAATTATATGATTTCTTTCTTTGATTGTTATTATTTGCTGAGATGTAATGTTTTCACTCATTAAGATCTTAAAACAAATGTCAAATTGAATATTTTTTTAAAAGTTACAGCTTTAAGCAAATAGCAGTTCCAATGATTTCTGTTCAAATTCCTCAGAATAAATTTAAAATTTACGGCAAATTAAAATCAGTTATTTTTTTCTTGTTTAATAACGATATACAGTATTGTATTAGTTTCTTCAATTACTGTAATTATTCACTCGTAAAGTTAACAAATAACACTGGAAAGGGACATGAAGTTTGTTGGTATAGTATTGGCCATTTATTTAAAATTATTCTCAAGATTTTACTACTGAGCAGTCGCATTGAAAATGAATACCACTAAACCGTTTGTTAGGGCTCTTGTGTTGTAAATATTACGTCTAGTTTTAAAATTAATATGGACTTCAAAGTTTCAAAGCTACTTTCCTCCTCTAAATATTACGCATCGATAGTATAGCTATTGTACATAGATAATTTTACAATGTAGTTAACCTTAACATTTAGTTTCACGCTTATTTAGTCCGCTCAATATTCTGGTATCAAATATATTATTTAACTTGCATATATATTTGATCAATTACATTATTTTGTAGGTCACATTAAATTTTACGTCCGCAACAATGCTTAAAATGTTATTGATGGTAGTATCAATAGTGAAACATTTTCCAAGAGATGCTTCATTTCACTCTCATATTGTTTGATAAATATGTTCTCGGCAATAAATATTTAATAATGAAACAATTATTTATTGACTACAAATTTTTATTATAGTTTTAAAATCGGCAAATGAAAGTGTTGAATAAAGTGCTTTCCTAAAGAGGGAAATAATATTAATGATAATGTATAACAACATTAAATTTATTGTCATTGGCGTCAAATTAACTTCAGAGACAAAAGTTTTAGGCTAAAGGGGAATATAATCCCCCAAACGTATACATTCCACGAATGAGAAATAAATTTATTTAAATACTTTTCAAAGTGTTAAAAATTTCGTTTATTGATCAAAAGTGATTATATGTAGGTAAATTTTTATATAACGTAATGGCATATTTGAAATACGAAGTTTCTCCAGTAATCTAGATCTGCTAGAATATTTTCCAAATAGCAACAATATGACAGCCACGGGAAAGTCACATCGAATGTAAGAACATAATGAAGGATAGACCAGCAAAATAATTCAAGGTTCAACGTCTTATGATCATGATTTGGAAATAAGTTTTGGCTAATGCGTAGGAAAGTTTTGTAAAATGTTTGACATTAAAATATAAGTGTCATAGTACATTTATTTTGATGTTACGTACCACAATTATGAAACTTAGGACTTTTTTGACTTAAAGTCAATTTACATTCTGTTACAATCGAACAATAAGTAAATGGTGTATTATATTCTAAGAGTTCTACTGACATGCCGGGAATAGTCCATTGACCATTCTCAATTAGAATTTATCTAATGTGATTCATTATTGTTTTTTTCCATTTTAAAAATACAGAAGATATGGTTAGTTAAATCTCGTGGACAGATCGGAGAGTATAAAAGATTTCAGTCTTGGCGTAGCTAGAGTGCTAGATTATTAGTTTTTATTCTATTGTAAGGGAAGGAATTTTAAACTCAAATCAATTTTTTATAATGAGTTTAAATATTCACAAATTGCACAAGCAACCCAAAGTGCTGTTTAAGTGGTGAAAGAAGGCACTATCTTGCCAATATTAAAATATTAGGTACTCTTTTCCGGGAAACTATTATAGATACAGCACTCAGATTTTAACAGATTCTTTTTAACCCAACCCTCTGAGAGATTACAATAAATAATTTAAATTATTATATTTACAAGATTGGAAGATTTTCTACAAAAGTATTTTGATAGTTTAATTAATAATTGAAATTTTAACTATGATAAAACATTTATTCTGCTTCCAGTAGCATACAGTGATTTGAAAAATAAGCTGTGAAATTTTGTGTGTTGTATCTTTAACGGTTTATGAGGAAAAGGTACCTAAAATTACTATTTTAACATTGGGAAGATATGGCCTTCCAACTCCCCTTAAGCAGTTCTATAGATTATAGTTTCAGAAGAATCTCCACTTATATTGATCATGCACGCAATAAGGATGACTTCACTGACGAAGGGTGTGAATTTTCACGGAGCAAATGATCAGGTTCGTATTGGTTGAAGCAGGAAGCGAACCCTGACATTAGGGTAATCTAGTTTTGTATTATAAGTGAAACTTTTCGCGCCAATATTGTCGGCAATTTCTATCTCTAGTGGCTGATAACTTTTGACTTTGGCAGCCGCTATTCGCAGAACTTGTTTCCCATCGTCAGTTTACTGTACGTGGACCACCGAGACTGCTTACGTCGTGTGTCTTCGTCACATCACACGGACGTCCACCTTGTCATATTAATGTGATGTAAATCTACCGTCGTAGTGGTGGATATATAGGTCGGTCCGTGGTGCTAGGCGCCGCGGCGATGCGATGCGATGCCTCTGGTCGATGTGGATCGTACCAGGCACCGCCTTCAATCTCTCCACCCTCTTTGGAAAGACTTTCTATATTTAGCTCGCTTGACCAAAATTAGTGCATCAGGGTGAAAGTACACAGTTCCACATTCAGGTCCGTCGTGACCTCAAAGTGAGCTGAAGTGCTAATTTAGAATCTATCACCGTACGTCAATGTACTATGACCTCTCAGCATTACATAAGTTTCCCGGCATTAATCTTTTATTTCTTTTCGTGTCTTCTGGTTGCCTTAATGTTGTTCTCCATCTGGTTTGTATCTCAGAACTTGCAACTTACTAAGCACTCAGGGTATCTTACTTATCTCTTATTGTTTTATATATTAACACATTATTTCTAAGTAAAAAAGTTTTAAATAAATTTCCAAAATTTCGTTATTAATTTTTAATTTTATTGGCAATTTGCCTTAGCTGTCTATTATACACTAGTTGGGTGCCCGGAGCTGCCCGGTAATTCATTTAAACTAGCCCGCTGCAGTAATTCATTCTACAGTAAATCCCTTTGTCAACACATGATTAAACCATCAGATAGATCGTCACATTTACCTTTTCACATCCCCTATCATCAAAAATTCACAAACGGACGCTGAAAATAAGATGTTTTATTTAGGTTAGACGTAATGCCGCCAAATGAACATGTTTTTTCTTCTTCTAATTCCGTGTTTATAGTTGCACTGACATCAAAGGTCATTAGCGTCTGAGTAGTTCAGTTTTCTCAGTGAAAACACAACAGAAACACCCAGGCCAATGACGGGAATAGAACCCGGAACCTCTGTGACGCTAGCCATTGACCACAAAGACATCTAAACACGTTTATACATAGTAATTCAAACAACGCACTCTTCATTTGTTCAATGTCAAATTAATTGTTCAATATTTTACTCAGTATTGACGTAATATTTCAGAACTCAGCAATCCGAAATAGAATTGTCAAAACAATGCAAAGCTACGACGCAATGAACTTGGGCGTGTATTGATGCGTAAGCCAAGTGCCATAGACTATTCAAACGCTCAGGCTGAAAATTTGAGATCAAATGATTTTACGTGAGAAATACAAAAAATTAAAAATTGCTCGGAAAATTAAAAAAAAATCTGGATCTTGACAACTGCGTCACCTACAGGGTCCAATCAGATTCATCCAGGTGACCCATAAATACAACAAGAAGAAATAATCATAATCGTCAAGACGTGTAGGAGGAGAAGAATAGCGGTCACACACACGCCGGAATTTTATTCGTAAATAAGCACTAGAGATGTTTTCAATTTATAGGATCTACTTTCTCATATTCTGATTATTTATCAAACATTTTAAATGTTTTATTGTATTATCACTACTGACCAATACATAGTTACAAACGCACCAAGAGTCGGGTGTTTCAAAATCAATAACGGTGTTTTGAGGTTTTGTGTATTTATTAAATTCAACTTACAGTTATAAATAATACATCAAATGGTCGACCTTTTGTGGTGTAGTGGTTAGCGTCTCTGCCTCGCGCCACAGAGTTCCTGGGCTCGATTCTTGGCATGGGTTTGGACATTTGTGTTGTTAGATAAACCATACTATGATACCCCTACATGAATATAAATTCCGCTAATAGTGCACAGTCAATAGTAACCTAGTAGTGGTGCGACTACAGCTAGAAACTTTAAAAAAATTACAACTTATGAAGACATAACCGTTGTTCGATGGGAGTACTTTTCGTGAGAAGGCTTCCTCGTTTTTGTTTCTTTTTCACTTTGCTTCTATTATGTAGTTCTTTAACTTAATCTCAAATAGAAGGTTTCACATCAGTCTTCGCTGCAATTTTGCTTGCTGACTTTGCCTTCAAAATAAAACTCTACCACTGTGTCTCAGCTAATTTTAATACGACTAACTTTGTAATTTTTTAGTACTTACTTTATTTGAGCACATTTTCCACATGTCTCTTGATTTATTAGCGACGATATTCGTTCTCCTTGTATTTTAAATCTTTCTGCACGAAAGAGTCTAATAAAAACTGCAAAACTCAGTCGCTAATGACCAGAAGGTTCATATGACTTTAAATAAGTATTTTTTTTAAAATGGCAAAGCTGACGTCGCTGTGTAAAACTTCACTAAATTATAACACTTCTTTTTTGTTGTAATACAGAAAGAGATGGCTTGTCCACATACATTAAAAAAGTATTAACAAAAGATTCAGTATTTTGTTTTAAGTTGCAATTTTAATAATAAACTAATTTCTTTTCACTATCAAAATGATTATGGCAAATTGCCTAAAATATACTATTTTTAAAATATTAAAATAATTAAATAAATTATTTGTTGATTTTAATATAGAAATAGCGAATGATATAAAACCCATTGTGAATGCAATAAAAAAGACAAAAGTCATATATGTGTCATAAATTAAAATTCTTGAAAAAATATCATAGAATTATAAATAAACTAATAAGATTAATCGGATCTGGATGTTGTAACACAAAATTATTGTTAAGGCTTTAATTAACGAATTGAAGAAGACCCGAAAGTTTGGGACGAAACGTTTTATTTTGAATTACAATTTTTATATTTATGACTTTTGGTCTTTCATTGTATTCTATTTAAAATATATCAGAAATTTTAATAATTTTTTATATTTTTGCTGTTAGTAATTGGAAAGCAGTAGGATGCCTCGTCAGTGAATGTTCAGTCACAAAGAGCGAGAAACTTGTCATTCGAACAATTAGTTGAGAGGAATAAAAAAGTTTTTTTATTGCCTGTTAATTTTCAACCGTGAAACATTTTACTGTACAATATTCATGTATTTTCGTCTGGATGCGTGTAGGCTGATAAGCACTGTGGATGAATCAAGTTTACAAACTTTGGACGTAATCTGAATAAGGAATCTCTATGAAGCGCTCGTTCACAATAAAACTTTGCATTGCGGCAGAGAGAAGAAAAAGAAAATTTATTTTCAGACTTGTTTCATTCCAGATTACATAAGCGAGCAGAACAAGAAAAGCTAGGCTAATCTTCCTTTATGAATTTAGACCGGCCAGTTTTGAATATGTATCTAATGGATCGGATTGAAGGAAGTAGTCTACATATTTGTGTTATGAAAAAGTATGTTACCTTGCCTAAGTTACAAATAAAAACAAGGAATACATTCATAACGAACATGCATTAATGATTCAGTACCAAAGGCCTATAGACTGTAAAATGTTCATATTACCTCTTTGTTTACTACTATGAGAAATAAAAACAAAATTCACGAATGAAAGTTAAAATACTTTGTCTTTCATGTGCTCAAATTTTCAAATATTAAGATAGGCTATTTAAATTTAATGACATAACATTAATACTTTTTATTAATTAATTGTAAATTACGGCATGTTTCGAACCTCACGTCAACCCTCTTCAGATAATCTTTGCTGCATGAGGACCGACACATCTCGCAATAATTAATGTATACCAATAAATAAAATTGAAGTGTCTGTCTGTATGTTTGTCTCGAATAGTCTCCGAAACGGCTCGACGGATTTCAACGAAAATTTGAGGGCTTAAAAATAAGAGATATTCGTGCATATTTCATTTAAAATTATTGCATAAAATATTAACAGTATCATATATATAAATACACAAATATTTCTTTGAATTCGTGCATTGAAGTTTAAAAAAAGTTAATGCGGGTTGCCTACACTCTTGATCTGTTTATGCTCCGAAACGGCTAAACGGATTTCAATGAAAATTTCAGGGATTGAGACAGGAATCTTAACGTAAATATTTATAAACCCATTCAATTGCAGCGCGAAAGGCGGCGTGAAAACCAGCTGCGAGTTACAAGTCCTATTAGGCGTTCCTATACCATTCATCCCATTAACTGTGTTATTATAAGCGTAATTTTGGCAGCATGAGAGGGAGAGAACATTCTTACTCCATTTGTTGTAGTAGGATTCACGTCTTAATTAACCTTTTGTTGGCAGAGAGCTAACTCCCTGAGAACTAATAAATTTCTTTGGATCGTCGATGCGATGTATACGTAAATTAGTTTCGCGTCTGGTAAATTTTAATATTTTGTAATTGCTCGTTTTTATTTTTTAGTTAACAGGCTAAATGAGGGTGATTCTGAAACGGGCAACTCCCCTTTAATAGCATATTGGTTCCGGAACGTATTTTAGCTCAAAACCAACTGCGATTATAAGGTTTGTCCTGAAGCGATCATAAATAAATGATACCGTACTTTTTATATATTCAAAATTATTGTTCCTGTTGTTTCGTTTGTAGGGTAAAATAACTATTTCCACACGAAAGAAGTCGCTAGTTGGCTAATAAAATGCATTTCAATATCTGTCATTGACCGCATTATCATTAAATCTATCGACATACATGCAGACTTGAATGACCGTAAAACATAGCCATATAGTAATGCAACTATTAAAACATTTTTGATAGATAAAATTAACTAATATTTTTCATAATTAAAATTTTAAACAGTTATTTCGTGACTATTGTGCAAGAATAACATGAGCAACGAATAATTCACATGAATATTTTTTACTTGCTAAAGTAATTTCATTTATTGCTTCATATATTACCATTTATTTTAGCACACTGACAGAGTTTTAATTTAATTTAACAATAGATTTATTTTTCCTCTCCTCTTCTTTTCTTTGAAAGGAGGTATAACACTTTATCACACATGCAACACAAACACGAGAGATACATTTATTTCCGTCAACCGGAAACTTTACGACATTCTATAGATCAGATTTCGAGGACATAAAACTTGGACTTTTGTTGAACGGATGGAGGAAACTTCACAATTGACGGAAGAAATGTTGCGAAAGAGATCTTTGAAATCCACTCCTTGGCTACTCGATACAGATCTGTCGCTCAAAATAAATAACTCAGGAGTGTATGTTTCAGTTCTTAGAAGTATGCTATTCATCGGACGTTTCATCTTTTAAATCGTAGCGATAAACTAATATTTCAATCGTACACCGTTTTACAACAATATCGTAGCATTTAAAATTACAATTATATTTCATATCGCGCTGCATTAATCTTATTTATAGTTTCCTCTTATAAGAGACAAATTGTGTGTGTTAACGACTTGTGATACATAAATGCATTGGAATAATTCCTTAAAACCTGCTCTTTATAATTAATAAATATTTTCATTAAAATCTAAAAAATATTTTCCATTTTCCATTAATGATTAAAATTTGTATATATAGTAAACTATAGTTCAACTCATTGAAAATACAAAACAACAGCTTGGAAACAAATAGTAAGAAGTTCTTACTTGCTAAATAGTGCTACTAGATACTGTTTAAATAATGGTTACAAACCATTTATAAATAATAAGGCCACTCTAACAAATAATCGAAAAATGTAGTGTAAATGATTTGTTTAATAGTATATATATATATAACCGCAGGCATTATCTTATTAAAATATATATCTTCTAATAGGTCCTTTATTATATATTTATTTACAAAACATTTAAATTTATTTAAGTTTTTTTGTGACAATGACAATAATAATTTACGATTCTTGACTCTGTTCCTGAGAAATGACTAAATCAGGGAATATTGACTATTAAATGAACTTTTAAAGTCCAGGGATATAGTATTTATGATCTATAAACTGGTTACCGTGTCGAGGCGTTTACTAGCTTGGTGGAGAGGAAGACGTGGTTACTAGCATTGGGCAGGTATAGAACATCTGAACGACGTGGCTGTTTCTCGTTGGTCTCTGCACATTGCCACAAACTTAAGCTATTTTTTCTACTTCCCCTAACCGACCTTTTCAGACTAACTTCGTCAGACTAACGTTTACAGATTTATAACCAACTTATACAGACTAACCAATGCGGGTTTCATCGCGCTCCTTATTTCTCAATTAGTTGTTTTTCCATAAGGTGACGTCCCCGAAACTTGTGGTATTTCACATAAGGGCAATCTTTAATTTTTGCCGTATTATACGTCAGTAGACAAAAGATCCAACGACTGCCCTCAAATTACTTTAAACGCAAACTGTAGACGAAGATTGTATGTAAACAATTTTATATAAAATGACGTTAGTAATACTGCATTGAAGCTTATTGTCTACGTATTATTAGAACTCAATATTTCGTCACAGACGTTTCAAAACATTTTAAAATTTATCTCAACTTAATTCAGATTTACAACTATTACCTGATGGCGATATAAATTTCTAGTCACAGATACTGTCTTCTTGTAAATCCATTATATTCAAGTGAATATTTTAAGTTTCTCTGTGCTTTATTCTTCGGCATATGGTAAATAGTTTTCTGTGTTTAAATAATTATCCGAAATGTAATTGGAAATTTCTTGACAGGAAAAAAAGGAAGAGAAATAGTCCATAAATTCTCATACATATAATTTTTACGTGTACACATGTCATGGAAGAAAATTAACTTTAAAGGCCTCATGAAAACTATTTAAATATAATATATTAATTAATAATTTATTATATAGCGACGCACTTCATTATTACGAAAACATTTTATGTTATCAATTTAAATCATTCTTTTTGTGCATAAATTAACTCGGATGTTACTAGGAAAGCCCCTGGGCTAACGAGAAAATCTCTGGCGCTTCGGAAAATACTTTGGGGCAGCTACGGCCAGACGGAGGAACCGGACTGATTTATTGGAGACAATTCCAGACCGTACTTTTAGAGTTATAAATGAACGTTTAACATTTTTTGTACACCCAGAAAACATTTTATGATAGAAATTTTACAGAGTCACATTTCGACTGCCACTATAAGACTGAGATCACAAAGGTTTTTTTGGATAAATCCTATTGGAAATGAGTCAAGAAAGCGTGTCAGTGAAATAGTTGAAATCATAAGAGAAATTTACTGCGGCGTTAAAAATGTTGACATCTGCAAATATTTTCACCTTCAACAGTATGAACGCAACTGACGAATAAGTTGTTCTATTTTCCTCCTCCGGATACAACAATTAGTGCGAAGAAAATTAGAAGCTGTCAATTGAGCAATTTAGACATAATTCTGCGTAGTTCCTATTGCGGAAACTACAAGCAGAGCGATTTCGTCCAGCCCCTGTGACTTTCCCGTTCACCAAGCACCAAACATTTTAAAACACCCGTATACCGTTAGACGCTACTATCTCTACTGAAATTACCATTCAACTGGAAGAAATATAAATCCATTATGGATACAAATATCAATCTCAACGCCCCATTAAAGGAACCAAAAGACGTTGGTAACGCAGTCTCATACTTACGAGACTAATACAATGGGCAGCAACTGAAACGCGTATAGAAACACACAAAAGGAATAACATAATTGGACAGCGTAATCAACCCACACAACCTCCTCATGTCTATCATCAACAGAGTAAATCGGCAATACCGAAGTCAGTGACCGAGATCTCGTTTCGCTCAGGACAAGCAATGCTTCATTACAGCGACACGAGATCTAAGCAACGCTTTATAGACGAACTAGATCGACTTGATCAATACGATGGTACCTTGTGAAAGAAAACGAAATCCATTAACAAACAAATAAAAAGCATTCCCCCGCTTAGTGGATTTCCACATCGCAAGAGAAAGTGGAAATATTCGCTGCACAACTAAAGGATCAATTCATACCCAATCCTACAGACGACGAGCGACGTTGTAAGTTAGAGACGCATTGAACCAGTCACTGCAACTGTCACCACTTCCACTCCTCTTCACGCATAAACAAGTGTCTGCTAACAGTTCACTAACTAAGAAAGTTTCAGGTCTTGATTACATACGACAATCATAATGATCTCGAATCGCGAAAGTTCCAGAGACGATCCTGCAAAGTATTGATCCATTATTTTAATACCACTCATGTTAAAGTCTTCGAGAAACTACTCTTACCTAAACTACTCGAACCGCTTTTCCTACCTACACATTTTGGATTCAGAAGTTTTCGTGTTCCCTACAACTTCACATAGGTTGATAAAATTCTGGATACATACAAAGACAAAAGTTTGCCTTGGTCTCTTCCTAGATATCAGAAAGGCACTCAGTCATGTATGGTATGATGGTCTCTTCATGAAGCTAAAAGAACATCTCCGGACACCCTCTATAGAATAATACTACCGTATCTCCACCTTCTTTGTGAAATATGATGATGCTACCTCCAAATCTTACAGATTCATGCTCGGTGACGTTGGACAGCGTTCTGGGCTCTGTTTTGTACCCAATGTTCGTTAGTGACTACCCTTACAACAGTGCAATTACAATCGCCAACTTTTGTGATGACGTGGCAGCTCTTTCCACAAATGAAAATTGCAATCACGTTAGGGATAACCTGCAAGAGTTTTCCTGAGAGGTTGACCAATGGTGCTCGAAATGGAGAACTAAAATAAGCCCTAAAAATCTCAACTTGTCCTATTTACCTACATGAGGAACTTACCTGAAAATTGGTCGATACGTCTCAACGGAACTGACATTCCTGAGGAAACGATCTACCTTGGATTAAAAACTAGACTCAAAACTGACATTGAGCGCACACACAAGTTCCGTTGTGCGACATTCCGTTGTGTGACATCCAATTCTCAAATTAAAAGAACCCAAACAGTTCAAAATAGAATCCTTCGGCTCATAACAGATGCTCCTTGGTACGTCAGAGACAGTACCTTGCAGCAAGACCTTGGTTCACCTGACGAAGCACATATAACCGTCACCGCTAACGACTGAGTAATCACTCCAGTACACTCTTGCAAGAAATCAGCCAGAATCCTCTTCACGCAGAGGATAAACAGAAATATACGCTCAAATTAAATTAAAAAATCTGACTTTGTTGTGCAACTCTTCTATTCCTTTAGCACAAAAAATATGTAGTAACTTTAAAAACTCATTATTTAAAATATTGTGTACCTAAAATACAAAAAATGGCCAAAAGTAAAACTAATTTAATTTAATTTGAATTAAAACGTTTCCCCTGACATTACGGTAACAACAAAAGAATTTGATAAGACTTTAAACAATGAACAGAAGAGAAAGTTGGGGACGAAACGTTTGACTTCAAATTAAATTATTTTATTTCTGACTTTTAGCCATTCTTTGCATTGTATTAATAATATTAAGTCTAATTCATTTAATTATTTTATTTATAATATTGTATACATAGTATGTAATATATTTATAATATTTTATATTATTTCTCGCAACTGTAATGTAATAAAAATTCACATTTAAATTAAAAAAGAGAGATTTCTCAGGTAATTTTTTCTATAAAGAATTTATATTTCAGATCAGTTTTGTTATTCAATGTAATTTATAATCTTTATAGCTATAATAATCGTATTTTTTGCAATCTCTGAAAATAAATGCAGAAAGTGGTGTAATAAAACCTCTGTTATTACGAGCAAAATCGGACAGTCCAGTCGCGCTCTTTAAAATCAAGTTTTACTGAATATTAACAATTATTAATATATAATGAATTATGGGTTTCATTATTTAAAAGCCCTATGAACAACTTCAAAACTGAAATGACGAAGCCCGTGTCTGCAGAAACCCTCCATTTTGAAATTACGTATATACAGAAAGACGATTAATCACTCATATTCTGTACACGCTGTCAATAATCCCTTCACACGTTCTGCAACATCAAATACAGGCTCGTCGGCGGCGTTTTCAAGTCAAACGCTCTTTTGTGGCTTCCAGCAGCTTAACAATTGAGGGAGCTTCTTTTGTTGTCATCCAAATTCTGCGAGCTTGTGATGCCTTCACAAAATCTATTAGCCAGTTCGGGGTCGTTTCCAATAACAATACATAATATCTAAGAAATAATGAATTTTTTGTTTGCAAAACGTGCAATTCGCATTGTTAATATTTCGCCAGTTTACAGACCTAGATTAATTAGAAGAACGTAAAATAATTCTCAATTATGTTATGGGAGACAGAAACTCACTTTATTAGAATAACATCTCCATTTTACGAGAGTCGAAACCACGTGAATTTTGCATTATGCTGAAGGATAATTATGACATATTAGAGGGAAAGGCGAGAAAACTAGGACTGGAAGATAATTCAGGTAAACGAAAGTATATGACAATGAGACATCTCAACAGAGACAAGCAAGAGACAAGAGTGGGAAAGAACATCAAGGAGTGGAAGCATTTAAGTATTTAGGTTCGGTTATAACAGAATAAGATATAAGTGGAAATACAAGAAAGGATTGCAAGGGGAAACCGATGCTACTATGTCTCGCAGAATATATTTAAGTGTAGAAATGTTATTAGAAATACAAAAATCAAACTATATATGACTATTTTAAGACCTTTAGTAACGTATGGAAGGTTGGGTGATGACGGAAAATGAGAAAAGTTGGCTACTGAGATGGGAAAGAAAGATATCGAGAAACATTTTTGGAGCTGTGAGAGAGGAATAAGACTGGAGATAAGGTCAAACGTAGAACTGCAGACAATTTTTGGGCAGGAGATGGGCAGGTCATGTACAAAAAATGCCACAAACTCGGAGTGTTAAGAAAGGGAAATCTTTATTGGAGAAGGAGTAGAGGAAGACCGAGGAAAAGGTGGCTTGACTATCTGAAAACAATGGGAATAAGGAATACGAAAAGGTAGGCCATGGACAAAATGGAAAGGAGGTAGGTTGTAAAAGATGCCGGGTTTCTACAAGGACCGTAGTGCCAACAAAGACGAAGAAGAAAATATTCCATTCCGCAAGCAAGGAACTATAAACTATTTAATTTTCTCCTGAATGTATTTGAGATCGGAGCATACAGATGGTGTCCAGTTAATTTCTGAGTTACGTTGTCATAATGAAAGTGTGAGACAATGGAAGGTAAACTAAAAAATTTTCTGGCATGGTTCTTGAAAACCTGTATGCATAATAATATTTATGTAATCCATATTAGGTCAGTTAAAAACTTTGAATTCCAGTAAATTGTTAACGAGTCAATTAGAAGAACAAGACGATCATCTGGAAACAATATTCTGTTATTTTTTAAATAAATGTCGGTACTTACTAAATGTTTTTAGCAGTAAAACGTTCTGATTTAATTCTGGAGTTTTTTATTATAGCAACGTCATAATTTATAAAAACCAGACGCTTTCATCTGCATTAGCCTAGCCATCTGAAATAGTAATTTGGAGACACACTTTAAATAAATTATTATTATAAATTATAAATAATATATAAATTACATCACACCTTTACTCTTTTAACGCGTACCTGTCTATACCTGTAGCCTGTATGATTATGATTTTTGTAAATGAAGACGTTGATGTAATATAAAGGAGATACTGAATTAAATTAGGACATTTTAACTAAAAACGTTTAGTTTGTGATGTATATATCGTGACGATATTATATGAAAAAATATAAAGGTTTATACTTCTGTTGGGAGTAAGGTTCTCTACCAGAGCTTATGTTGCAAATTATTTTATTTCCCCTCTGTATATGTTGCTTGGCAATACAATACAATGCAATTTAGTTACTTATTTTGTGAAACATATTTATGCATTCAGGGGACTGGGGGAAAAGAAACGAACTTTTTAAAAAAATAATAATTTAAAAGGTAAATAATACTATAATTGAAAAGTTATATTTTTCTTATTTGTCCTTAATTTACATTGCATCTTAGTTTTCAATTAATTCTAGACACATTTGGATCATTATTTCCTGTTTTAATTGTTTATCTTCAAGTTTTATATTCTATGAAGAAGGTCGTGTTTCCATTTCCGAAATAAATGCTTCAATATTTAACGCCATTTTATTATGATACAACACAAAGACTGAAGCTAGCCATGCTGTCACCCATAAAATATAACATGCTGGATATTTTGGCTCAGCTGTTTATTTGCGGCTTGTCATGAGTAACAGTGTAGTGCTTTAACGATTAAAAAGTCACTAGAGACAAGTTTCCAATGTCCGAAGAGCCTTAGGTCCGGTGCGCACTGAATAACCATGTTTCGTGGACCATGAAACGCTGTTTCATGAAGCCATGACATGCAATTTGGGTAGAAACGTATTTCACGAATCAAGAGAGAACGAATTCACGAAACAAAACTCATTCTAGGCCTGTATTTACTGATTCGCCTGTTTTTCAGAGGTTCAGGGCATAATTAAAAAAAAACTGTGACTTTCCATACTTTACTTGGAAATCGGTCTTCAAACATAATTTTCAGGTTTTCAATATTTTCATCCACTTCTAGTATAAAGAAGTAAAAAATGGTTAAATATTCAGATTTTATTCTGGAAATTTTAATTACGTTTCCAAAATATTGTGTGCTAATTATTATCCTGTAGATTTCATTGTAAAATCTTTATCTTAGATTTAATTATCTTTATAATGAGGTAATCGTGTTCAAAATCTATTTCAAATAATTACATTATTTTCCCTTTTACAATCAGTTTTATACTAAATTAAAAAATTTATTTAAGAAATTCAACATCTCAATATCTTAGTAATCTTCAATTCTGTTAATTCTTTATATATATATATATTTTAAAAAAAGATGTCAATACATTTGAACCCCATGTTGTTGTTTATAGAATATCATCAACGGTCATTAGCGTGAAGTTTGCTAGTGAAACGGCATACAACATACCCAGGCCCTTACCAGGAATCGAACCCGGGACCTCTGTGACGCTAGCCACTAGTATTAATTGTTCTTTCTGCTACATTGGTGGGACTACATTATCTTTGTCGGTTAGAATTAAGGAGCATAAAGCATTCACCTATTAGAAAATATTGCCTGAGAACAAAATCATTCGTTTAATTTTGACAATACTGTTATTTTAGAGACGGAAATAAATTAAAAAAACGACTAGTTTCCGAAACGTTACGTATAAAATCCAATAATTTTTCTGTTAATATAAAACATAACACTTCTCATTAAAATAAATTCTATGATAGTTTATAAAATTGACTTTTTTAGCGTCATCTTTTGGTTATTTTTTGGTTTGCATTATCTTTATTATTTATTTAATGTCGGGTCAACTACAAGGTCATTGCCGACCGTGTTCTTATTACTTACAAATATTGACAAGGACCATAAGTGTTAGTAGAAACGTCTCTTTAGTATCAAGTTTTAAATTCTTGTTCAAAATTTATGAGACGTCTGTTATACGGGTCGTTAATTCTTATCTAATAATTTAGTACTGTTATCATTGAATGAGGGAGTATGAATGTGTTGTTTCATGATACACGTTTCATCAGTGTGCATGTCCAAATGAAACATGTTTCTGCAGTGTGCACCGCGCCTTACGCAAACCGTAACTGTTAATAAGCAGTTTATTACATATTTAAATAAATAATAAAATTAATTATAACATCCTCTTTGTCAGTTCTTTAATTTTATTTAAAATATTAAATATACTACGTTTCGTCTCTCAGTTGAGACTTCATCAGGTATACTAAAATGAAAATTACAATGGATTACATTAGGTACTATGTTACAATTTTTTTGAAATACAATACATGGTTTTAAACTTACAAAAATTCATCTGTTCATGGACCTCACTCTATGACTACTTCAGCTGAAATGCATGTATTGTATTTAAAAAAATTTGTAACAGTACCTTCGTTCGCGCGGAAATAGCTCTTTTCATTTTGCCCTAAAAACGAAAAACAGGAACAGAATTTTTATGAAGTTGAATTCATTGAATATATAAAAAGTAAGGTATCATTAATTTATGATCGCTTAACGGAAAACCTTATAACTCACAGTTGTTTTCGAATAGGACCTGCCTTCACGCGTTCGTAACAATAGATGGAGGGAGAATGCTCGCCCTCTCTCTCTCTCATGCTTCCAAAATTACGCTATAATAAAAAAGTAAGTGGGATGAATGTTATAGGAACGACTAATAGCACTTTTAACTCGCAGTTTGTTTTCACGCCGTCTTTCGCGCGGCAATCCATGAATTTATAAATATTTACATTTATATCTTCTAAACTCTATAAGATATCAAAATAAAACATACACGAAAATTTTCTTTGAAATCCTTCGAGCCGTTTCGAAGCCTATTCGTAACAAACATACAGACAGAAATTCAGACAAACTGACAAAGCACAATTTTATTTATTGGTATAGTTTATTTATATTTTAAATTTAAATGTTAAAAAAATTTGTTTGTATTCTAGGAGATCCCTGAATGCATAAATATACATTTCACCAGATAAGTAAATACATTTTATTGTATTGCCAATCAAAGAGATACAAAGCTGAAGTATAATAATTTGTAACATAATCTCTGATAGAGGACCCTGTAATATAGTTCCTTACTCCCAACAAAAGGAATGTCATATTCTGGCACTTCAATTTTATTTATTGGTATAGATATAGATGTAATGCATTGTAATTTTCATTTCAGTGTACTTGAAGAGGTTTCAAATGAGAAACGAAACGTAATATATTTCTTTATTTGAATAAAATAAAAACTGACAAAGAGGCTATTATAATTCAATAGTGATAAGTTATTGTTTTATTGTATGTCTGTTGTTACTGAATACATAACAAAATGTAAGAACTGCTAATGGTCATTAGTGACTTTCTACAATTTGGGGAACTCATTTCTTTGTAGGGATTTCACGGTAACGAAACTCACATGCACAACATCCATGCCCATGTCACGATTCGAACCGGTGACCTTTGCGACGCTAATCACTACTCCATTTGACGCCCGCAGAAAATTCCGTCAATGAAAATATCTACAAACTAATTGTCTGAAATTTAATAAGTGCGTTTGGCAACGATTCTATGGCAAAATTCCATAAACAGTTTGACTGTAGTTCGAGGCAGTGAAGAGCCAAGCGTTAATTAGCAGGGTTTGGCCATAACTTCCGTGCCTTGATATTGGCGAGCTTTATTAACCTGACGATCCCATTTTCGTTTGCTTTGGGGGGAAATGGGGATGGGGAGGGGGAGTAATAGTGACGTCAGGTGGCCACGTGGTACTGGGAGCAGACTGTCACGTAACAGGCGTTCAGGAAGGAAGGATTCAGTGCGGCGGACCAGCGCGCTCCTCGGACCGCGACCGGGAGGAAACTTCTTCACTCAAGCTCAAATGGGTAACAGACCTCCAGCACAAACCGTCCAACAAAAATCTATATATGTAAATAAAATGTTAACGTGCTTGTTTGATCAGATTAAACTCTTGTCACGAGTGGGAGCCAACGAGAAAGGAAAAATATTTGATCTATTGGCTACGGATAAGTGCATTGTCTTTGGATTTGAAGACGAATTTTCGTAGGGCACGTAATGGCAAGTGAAAGAAGGAGGATGTTAGTAAAACAATATTAACAACACTGAAATTCATAACATATACTTTTATAGGGTTTTACAATATCGGCGTTTCGATGTTGAAACGGAATAAAAAAAATCTGCGTGAGATATTAACGAAATTATTTTTTTATTTGAAAGGATATTCTTGGGTCTTTCAAATAACCTTGTATTATTCCATTTCAACATCGAACCACCATTATCGAAAAACTCAATATAAGAAATAGTGAATAAACTTTGACGGTTTCATTTTATTGACGAAAAAGTAAACAGTAGTATTTTATGTCAGGTTTCTTTTATGAAATTTGGAAATGTGATTGTTATACCTTCGTCTGGTTAATTTTCAAGTTCTAAATGATCAAGAAATCGATACTGTGCATCTATTATAAAATTTACTAGATTTGACAGCCTAATAAACTCATTTACCCTTTTCTGGGACGATTAGTAACTGGCATTTTGTAAAACTGTTTCAACAGAAATGTGTTTTATTAAATTATATATTTTCCTGAACACTAAATGTTTGAAGATGTGATAGAAATGAAGTTAGATGAAAAAATTTAAATCTATCTCTAGGGA
The DNA here is from genome assembly GCA_034510155.1 of Eucriotettix oculatus. Classification (NCBI taxonomy): domain Eukaryota; kingdom Metazoa; phylum Arthropoda; class Insecta; order Orthoptera; family Tetrigidae; genus Eucriotettix; species Eucriotettix oculatus. The sequence goes on along the minus strand of CM067378.1, from coordinate 25,510,116 downwards.
GAGAAAAACAAATTATAATTAATGCTGTTATATCAGGATACGCCTTTAAAAGCATTTCTGAATAATGTTACGTGTATAATTTTTTTAAGATACAGAAACTACTTGTGTGGGATATTTACCCAAAATAATGGTTGATAAAATTTTAAAGATATTTCTCGTGACATTTCAGAAAAGATACATTGTTGAAGCACAGCTTATTTTTAAAGTCATGTTTTAGCTATTATTTATTTAATTTTCTTCTCTCTGAAACAAAAATTCAAGATATTGTTAAGTTTTGTGTACAAAACACAATATTGTGGTAATATTGCCGAAAGTATTGTATTAAATCATATTCCATTGATCCCATAGAAAAGTAGAACTTTCGGGAATGTGGAACGAGTCTGATATTATACATGAATTGTTATGATTGCTTAATTACTATTAACTCTATGTTACTATTTACATTCATGTTGTTACGTTTAACTTACAATAAGATTTTCTTAAGTACTACAGAGAAGGCGAGATATATAATTTGCACCTGATATATAATATTGATAAATATTGCTAATATTTTTACTATGAAAAATTTCTATGGTGACGTCCATACTAAGATACACTCAACTCCATAAATTCTTCAACAGAGTAGAAGGGGTGGCTAAGTAAAAAGTTACTTCATGTTTGAGCTTTTATTGTTACTGTTTAATGGAGACTGGAAGTTTATTAAATATGCTAATAGCATTATAATGAGCACCCTTTTGTATTATAATGAGACTTCCCTTATTTGTATAAATTATTTTTATTTCTAGTATCAAAGCTATGTACATCTAAGTTTGTTGTGAATGGGTGACTGTTATTAATCACACATAATATCAGTGATTGAATATACTGGAAAGTAAGAGTAAGCATTCCCATTTTCTTGACGAACCCCTTGCAATATGATTTGGTGCAACCTGACATAATATTCCGACGTCTTTCTGTAGTTTAAAAACGTTGTTTTTCCCTGATTTATTACCCTAGAATATTATATCATATATCATTAATTAGTGAAATTATTTAGAATACACTAATTTTGTTGTGTTTGTGTCACTACAAATTGAAAATTATATCAGCAAAACTTTCCGAGCCTATTTTTCTTAGGAGAACATTAATGTGGTCATTCCAATTTAATATTTTCAACATTAAACATATAAATTAATATCGCATTTATAAAATAAACAAATAAACGTCGAGCAGCCAATAAGTCAGATTTTTTTTCTATTATTCAACACATTCATTTCCGCGACTCGTCACAATTTTTGACTCCTTCAAGGAAAGACATACGCACTCAAATATCTTATGAAAATAAATTTCAAATCGATGCAATATGCATATGAATTAAACATTACAGGTCCAAAAATAAAATAAAAACGCGGCGGAAATGTGTATTATATACTTAAATTATATTAACCGACACTGGACGCAGTCCAGGAAGCAAAACTTTACCACTAATGTTTCATTAATATGTATTGGCATAGAATAAAAATTTAACGTCAGAGGAAATTTCATGAAGAAGATTTAAATGGTTGACGAAACGTTATATAATATAATATAAAAATTCTGACTTTTTGGCTGTTTTATGTTTACTTCTTTAATATTAAATGTTATAAAATACTATCATGTATTTGTTTATTAAAATGGCAACTTATAAAAACAATGCAGATACAAAACATCAGTTGCGTTCCAAATTACTAAAAAGCTTAGTAAAATATGTTACAATTTCAAGCGTAGGTTTTTTCTAATATTTTAGTTTAAAAATTGTGGGAAGTTAGTTTCAACTTTTTGTCCGTTTCACGGTGTTCGATGTAGACTACAATCTGCGTTCTCTTGTCTGAGCTGCTTTCCTTACTGACTTTCTATGGTTCCTAGGCGAAATCGTTTGATTCTTTATTCGAATATCTCTTTTCGCGATATGTAATAATTCTTTGTTCTCAGAAATAAACTTTAAAGTTTTTTAATGCCGTGTGTCTTACTTCCACTTCTTCGCTGTAAATAAAATGCCCTTATTGGACGCAAGGCAAATGAAAGGAGGACGTAACGACAGTTTTATGTTATAATCATAAATGTATAAAAACGACGATTTTTGTCATAAATTATTTAATAACATGAAAATTAATACAGCCTTTCTTCCTGAATCTAAGATTTGATGTTATACAAATAAATATAATTTCTGATGTCCAAATAAATTGTATAACTGATGTCCTACATTGAGTGCAAAACGTTATAATAATTTATGTATTGTTAAATTATTTCTGACAAATTTGTCTGTTTTCATTAATATGTAATCGATGTACTTGAGCCAATCAAGTCACTGAAGGGCATTACTGTTACTTGACCAGAAAATGTAGACTTAAGTTCATAAACGACCAAGGAAGGCTGCACTCGATGTGTGAAAAAGAGGAATTAGAAATGAGGCAGAGAATTCCTTGAAAGTAGTCGCTGACAATCATAAAAAATGGTGGAGAAAAGGTATGGAAGAGAGGCTACACGCTGATAAAACGGTTGATAGCTGACACTGATGATATATAATTTGGACGACGCGTATTGAATTATCATGAGTATTATATATTTTTAAATAAAATATTGTTAAATATGTCTATGTATTACGCGGATAAAATAAAATATGGTATTTATTCTTCAAAGTTACAAAACACTTTCCGAGGTATCATATCCAATTTGGTGGTTTGCGTGTTCGAATTTCTGGCAACCAGATAGATGTGGAAGTTAGATTATTTCTGCAATTTGAGTTCTAATGGCCTTGAATAATGTCTGCCTTCTATGCATTAATAGAATTTATTTTTCAACAAGTGATGTGAGAGTGGATATTAAGCACCGTAACAAAAACAAGAAATAGCATTAATTTGTGTAAGTTATATATTTATAACTACGCAACTATACGAGATTTTATTGTTATATATCTGTAGGATGGATACGTTGCTTATTACTTCGTTTAATTTCTAGAGGTAGACGCTCTTTGTCATTTGAAAATGAATAATCTTCATAAAAAATTTGCTATTTGAATTTACTTATAATTTACAGTTTCTCCAAGTCTGCATACCATTAAATAGTTCCCAAATATTGATTGTAATTTTTATACCTAAAATACCATTTAAAACAGTCCCAATAATAAAATATTATTTTAGACTAAGAAATTTAATGGTTTTTATCATTAACATGTTTTTAATAAAATCGACATAGTATATAATATATTATACATAAATATTACATGGAAGGCATCGATTAATCGATACGAAAGGTTTAAAATATTAGTAGCGGCATTTACATCAGACGTGTACTGATACTTTTAATATATATTCATTATTTGTGTTTCGTTTTGTCTCTTGTGTGTTATTTTTGAAATAAAATCATTGGGACAGTTTCAAATTGTTTTCATTTTAGTTATTTAAGAGTGACAGGTAGTCGGATTAAAATCAAGAAAATTTTAATTTATTAAATCTGGAGTCACCCCAGGGTCTCACTTACTACCTTCTCATAAATCGTTCTTTTAAATGAAATGATAATCCTAACTCACAATCGGCAGTGCGTGGGCAGATTGAATAAGGTTTACTTTCAGGGTGCATGCATTATTTTGCCATACTGACTTTTCTCTTGTGTCCACTGGGTTACGGTCCCGCCGGAAGTGTTTCCTCCTGTCGGTGTTGAATCTCAGGATCTAGGTCAGTTGACCTATAAGTAACCCTTCAAAGCCGTCTCCCCAGCGTTCAAATTGAAATTGACCAAATTTTCTCATTCAAATATGATCGGAGTGACTTCTAGAATTAAAGTCATGATTCTTCTTGCCTGGGCATCCAGACCAGGACCTACATAAAATATCTTTAGGCAATCTCTAAAGGAAGTCGTACTCTTGAACTTGGACCTCTGTCCCCTTCGTCTCCAAAAAAACACACCTTTCTTATAACTAGTCCGGGTACATTTATTTACATCGTGGTGGGGCAGATTCTTCCCCAATCGTAACTATCCACGCAGCGGTTCTGGGAGGGGCATTAACCCCTTATCCCCCAAAAAAGGGAATTTCTGGCGGATTGTCTGTCGTAGGTTGTTATTAAGTTGTTGACACGTTCCAGCGTCTCGTATTATCCATCCTTGCACTGAAATGTCTTGAGTTTTATTGTCCTATCCGCTCACACTGATCCATTTGCTTATACATCGCCAAATTTCATGAAAATCTCTGTTCTATCGCCACCGTCACTTAGCATGTTACCAAAAGTGGTTTAAAATTGAAAATTTTAAAGATAATAACGAGAATTTGGTTTGTTATCGTGACACATCTATGTTTGGAGCTCCATTTTCCCGAGTTACTCATATGATAAAACACCACTGCTTCTGAAATAATGCCTGTGGTAGTTTTTTCTTTTTCTATGTCTGTGGAGCTACAGCCCTATTGTGGGCATTGGCCTACCAGGAAGACTGGCAGACTGTCATATTCAATTAAAGATTTCGAATCTTTTTGAATAGGATGTGGTCAGCGTAAGAATTCTCCTCCAGTCAGTATCCATTTTTCGTGACCAAGACGAGTAAAAATATCTATTCCCATGCCATTTGTTGGGGTCGAACCAACTCCTGTTGGTCTTCGAACTGAGACGCAATGAAAATGCAGGTTTACGTCTTTGATATTTAACCATTCTTATTACCAATAGGAACTAAACTGTACTGAGAAGCCTAGCTGTTGAACTGAACTCAACTGTACTCAGAGTCCTAGCTGTTGAACTGAACCGATTCCTAGATCACTGCATGCTCTACGACTATCAATCAGGCGAATGTGACAAAACGCATTCTTTTTAATTTATTACGCAACTGAGATTTGTAATGACTGTCTTCTTCTTTTCGGTTGTAAGGAGGATACAACAAAACCACACAAAATCAACTCACTGAAGTTGACGGTGTTTAGAAAAGACAACGAAAAGGAAGGAATATTTGCAAATAACAACTCTGCTGGTTGCCACGTTATCCGTTGCGTGTTACAGCTCCGTTTATCACTTCCGACACGCGAATGCGGCCAGAAAATCTGCCGAGCATTTCCCCTCGGGTGTCAAGAGTTAGACTCTACCTTAGGAAATTAATCTGGAAGTTGGCTCCACTCGAGAGTCTGTTCAAATCGTCGAAGAACGCTATTGATACACTATTTTATGATAAACACAAAGGATACGTTAGTGGTGACAGTTCGGTTGAATTAAAAAAAGTAATATTATTCAAGCTAAAACATGTTTAATTAGCGCAAAATATCGTATGTAGATTGAATTTTGTATTACATCCCGTATGGTGTTAGTATTTAGTTATTTAATATTCTCAAATAGTCCGGTGGCCCATAAACATTGTCCTTAGAAGTACTTGGAAAAGATATAAACTACACGGTTCACTTTTCTTTACATTGCACTATGATTTGATTCGTTGACGGAAAACATTTCATTTCAGACGTTTCTAAGATTCAACTTAATTTTTTTTTCTGAGTAGGACATTTGCCAAAAAATTCGCAGGTAGCCTGTGATACCTTGCTCTATCTTCCACATCCCACCATCTCAATTGCCTTCCTATGCCATTAAAGGGGAGTTGCCTGTTTCAGGATCACCCTCATGGAGCCTGTTAACCAAAAAAAATGCTACTGCAGTTGGCCTGTGGGAGTTTTCTTTCGCAGGTATTTCTTTCCAGAGTGACTGCGGGGCTCACCTGACTGTTGGCAATGTCTCGTACTCTCTCTGTTTTTCTTTTTCAAAGTTCTCACATGCCGAGGCACCTTCACCTATTTTAGGAGGTTTATGTACTGGGTTCGAAGACTTTGGGCACACGTTAAGAGTTGTTCGCTGATCCCATTGGACCAGTCGGCCAACTACCTCCTAAATCTAGTGGAGGCACAGGGAAGGGACTGCTGCGACTCCACAGCAGACCCATCTCCCGTCATTCAGAAGGGCGTGAGAATAGTACCCAATAACCCGACCTACCTAATTCAGGTTTTCTAGGGGTTTCCATGCATCTCTTTAGGTGAAACACCGGATAGGATTCTTAAACTATATCCCAGGGGCTCAAGTCACCCTCATGTAGACTCTTAACAAAAGTAAACTTCTAACTATTCTATTTAGACCAGTTTCTATGGGATACCCTACAGAACATGGTGAATTTGACTTTGAAATTTAATAACAGTGGTGAATTGAATTCAGAATTAATTCAGATTTTTCGTAATCTCATTTGGAGACGCTCCTTGAATTACAGGCTACAAGAGGGTGATCCTGAACCAGGCAGCTCCACAACAATAGCATAATAATTTTATTTATTTAACAAAACAAATTTTTTATAGGTCCTGCGCACTATTTACAAATATATAATTATTAAGGGGCTAATTGTTTAAATTTCAAGGGGTTTCGTGGGGTTCATTATTGGGGTAACAACGTTCAGCAGAGTTTCTACGTTCGTGACAAACTTGTTTCATCTTCTAGGAGATTCCGGAAATTATGGGCACTAGATTTTCCTTCTTCCACTCTCACGCTTCCTTCGTCTTCCAGATCAGGTTGTGGATTTGCCCTCTACTGACGGAAGAAAATGCTCTGGACCTGATACTGCCCGGAGATTGGGGAAAACTCAGGCCAAAGTTCCCGCCTTCCTTACCCGCTCTTCCTTGTAACTGAAGAGCAACAATACTCACCTCTTCTGTTCGCCTCCCTAATCCCTGTCCTTTCAACTCTCCGATCTACACTAACCACCCGACGTGACGTGTTTCAATCTTTATTCATCTTTTGCCAAGCGCGGGAAATTGTTCTGGCGGAGGGAAGGGTGTTCTTGCGGCTTGCTCGTGGTTATTGTCCCTGGCGTGCACAACAACTACAGGCAGGCACGATTTCTAGGCGACACCTTGGCGCCTCCTTAATTTAGGGAATTGCACCTCTTGCCTGTCTATCTCTGGATATTTTTACTGAATTTAGATAGTTGAAAATATAGAAAATGTGAAATAAAATTGGGAAGGGGTTCTACTGCGCTATACAGCTCCCTAGTGTTGCATCATGATGACGTTACGCAGGTGCGGCACTTGTGAGGCAACAATATCAGTGCAGGATGTCATCGGCGGCTACTTCACGAACTCTCTCTCTCTCTCTCTCTCTCTCTCTCAACTTTACAATAGGTAAATGCATACAAAAGGGGTTGATAATTGACTGCACATGCTTATACAATATTATGACAGGAACCTAAACCAAATTTACAAATATGGGATTATAAACATGACCATACACTGAGGTGAGATCTTACGTAAAATAAAACAAATATGTGAAAATATAACATGTAAGCACAATGAACTTACTAGATACACGACAATTATCTATGTCGTATTCAATTCGTTCCACACTATAGCGAGCATGTGTTGAGCTACGCAGTTCGACCATTGTTGCTGGAAGTGTTGGTACATAAACGGAGTATTTTATAATCGCCCCACAAGAAAAAAGCATATGCAATGAGCTCCGGTGATCTTGGAGGTTGAATCATTCTGTCCAGTACGACCGATCAATCATAGAGAAAGCCCATCATTCAAAAGCTCCACGTGAAAATAGTTTCCTCTTTTTAATAGTGTGTTGTTTAATTACATAGCCGTAAAACGTGAATGTTTTGATTCTTTTTGAAATGCCCTTTATTAAATATTTAATGCTAAAGTGGTCTGTATTTCCAACTAGCCATAAGGGTTGTTTTCCCTTTCTCGATAACCATGCTTGTTTACTATCAAAATTTATCCTTTTATTCAGTCTACATTTCCGGTTGTTTGTTCACTATACTCATTAATATGATTTCCCGGTTACTCATGCAAACGTGTTCTTTTCTATTTGAGTAGCTAATAAACCGCAGTCATAATCTTCGACCACAGACTGAAGCAAAACCAGGTGAAAAGGCATCAAAAATCGAACCCTGTGTTTTGTGTGAATTCTTTTCTGGTCTTCTTTTCGTTTCTTTTCATTCGTGAAACGGTATTAAATGAATCATTACATCCTCTACATGACTTAAAGATTATCAATATGCGTAAGTCACTCTAAACCAATTATCTTCATTTCTTTGCACTGATTGTGTATTTTCATTGTCTGTGTTTTAGAAACGAGACTAATATCAACGCTCTTGACGACTATTTTGGTTTGTGCTTTACGTGGAGTATTAAGACTCACTTGGGAAAAAGAATGCTACCTTTGTCATTGATCCAACAATCAATAGTTAAGAAGAGGGTCTCGCTAACCCCATTAGTTTCATTTCAAAAAATTGTATTCAAAGCCAAATATAAGTCTTCATACTGTATCATACTTAAAATATCTAATAAAATGTTCATATTTGCTGTTATGGAAACCAGAGACAGTTTTATGACGCCGTTTTCGTGTTTCTCCGCTTAATTCAACTGAGAACAAATACAAAAGTGATAAACCATTTTGACTGATTTATTTCACTTGCTTAATCGTCGCGTTTATGTTTAGAAAATTATTTATATTTTGTGATTAATCGGTCAAGTTGCAAGTTACGGATTTCTTGTTTTGCAGATGGAACAAGAGGAAATGTCGCATGACGTCGCAACATCGCTTCGCAGCGAATTGGCTGCCTTGCAGTACAAAAGAGATCGTTTACTTCTAGAGGTAAAATATATAGTGTGTTTACAACAATTTTATACTAGTAAATTATTAAAAGTGGTCCGACGAAAGAGCCGATTACTTAAATTGGGCTTAACCAACTTCTTTTTAATTTCCTCTCACTGCGTACTAGAAAGCAACCAGCTTCTCCACATCTGCAGCTGCAATACCGACCCCAATGTCTGTTCTATATAGTTGACTAGATACAAATGAACATACTGCTATTTGATGTCGTAAATGAACTTTGCTACCTCTTTAATATAAATAGTTAGACAAACAAATACATAAACCAGAGAGTAGGAATTGTTGCAGGTACTATATTTATCAATGTATTTCAAATTCCAAAAATGAAAAAGAAAGATAATTTTTACCTATTAAAACAGATACAAAATTCTAAGATTGAATTGTTACACAAGATATGTGGCATGAAACAATTAAATCAGTCATCTATGATCCTTTTATAATTATTCCAAAGTAATAGTTGATACGAAGAGAGGACTTTTATGTTAACTGTATCCTTATCCAGCCACATACCTGAGCTGCCACTAACAATATAAAAAAAAATGGTAGTAGATTATTAATTTATTATGAACATACAATTTACATAACTATGATATGGCAGTAAAATGTTTCTCTATTCTTGTTTTTTTAAATGTGGAAGTTAAGAAATCAGTATCATTTGTTTCAAGGAATGTATACATCTCATCATTGATTGTATTTAAAAAGAACGTATAAGGAATGGTATTGTTAAAATAATTAGTAAGACTCAGGAAGAGTGATAGTAGATAACTTATCTGAAATTTAGGGCCAGTGTTAACATTCTGAACAGAACAAAGATCTTAAATTTTCGAAACCTTCTAACACAGAAGTGATGTGCACTGTGTGCTGGCTTGCCAAATAATGTGCTGACTGACTCTCTTCAAGAAGGACATTTACACCTCTCAAAATTGAACTGATCATTCATGTCTGACATCTATATATTTTGTGTTGCTTAGTCTTTTTTTGCCATTCTCTTGAATTTTATTCAGATAATTCATTTCCTTAGGGCTTTCATTTCATTACAAGATTTTATCATCTGTACGTATTTAAATTCCTTTTCCTTGATTTTGGTTCATCTTATTTTTCAGTTGCAAGATGCTAAAGGTCAATTACGCTCACGTGATCAGAAAGTTGCTGAGTTACAGAATGAGACGGAACAACTTCGTGAACAGTCTGCTAGACAGAGCTCCATTATTGCATCCCTCCGTAAGAGGATACATGTGAGTAGCAGAAATAATTATAGATTATCATCACTTTAGGATAAGCCAAATACTTTCACTCCTCGCAAGTGTTTTTATACTATACCAACAATTCTGCATTTTAGGACCTGGAAGAACGAGAGCGTAATTTGGGTGCAACTCAAGGAAGAACAGAGATGACAGTTCAGTCTCTCCAGAGGGAAAACCGGTACCACGAAGAAAAAATCAAAGACTTGGAGAAGAAAGTAATTCAGTAATAGTGGTTCCTTCAAAATTCATAAGTTTTTCTATTAGTTAATAAAACTTTATTTGTTTATTAGTTATGTTGTTCCTATAGGATTTGTAGAAATAAGAAAATTTTCATACCTGTTATAATTAATTGTTCACAGTTCATGTCTTCCATTTAGGTATGATGTTGATGGCATATCAAACATACAACAAAGTGAAAGACAAAATATTGTTTGTGTAATAGAGAAAGAGTAGATAGCAGCATTATGACCTTTTATGCTGTTCTATATATATATATATATATATATTGCACTGTTGTTTCGTGCACCCAGGTTCGAGTCCTGGCCACATCGAATTTTTTCAGTCTTTCTTCCTTCTTCCATTCCCTTCTACGCTCGACATATGTATTTCTTTGTGCATGTTTCCATGCCATACATATGTTTCAAAGAGCGAATTTCCTGCCTTTCTCCCAAATATTTCTATCTTTCTTTCTATCCAATTATCAAATGCGTGACTTCGTCACTTATCCAATATATAATTTATTTATATATATATACCTTTTATCACTAGCTAATAGGTATTATTTATAATACCCAGGAAAAGTATGTAATTCAACACATCTCTTGGTCATCACAATATTTAACTGTAATGAGGGCACTCCTTTTCATGCATGATATAATGATTCTTGGTCCCTTAATCAAGCTGAGAAATATACTGGTACAGTAACCTACAAAATCCAAAAAATAGTACATTTAATACTCTTGATACCAGTCAACAATAGCCCTGGTAATTTTAAAGAATGAAGAATATTCACAGCATTCCATTTCCAATATTCTAAGAGAGTGAAACATACTTATGCTCCCCACCCCTATATGCTAGGGGTATTTTACTTTATTTCCAGATTGTAAGTCCTATGTGTACAAGGTAAATTAGTTCAATTGTATGTGGAACTCTGTTTTAGGAGCTGAACTTTATTTTAACTGGCATGCTGACTGTTAGCATTAAACTCAGCAACTTCCATAATCTCCATACAGGATACTACTCTTAGGTCATTTTTGCATCACTTCTATGTAAATTTTTCATTTCCCATCCTATGCTGTTAAAGAGGAGCTGCCTGTTTCCAGATCACCCTCATGTAGCCTGTTACCCAAAAAAAATCTCTATAGGTGGTCCCGTTCATTGTCATTAGTGGATGGAATTGGGCAGTGACAGCTTCGAGAATGACACTCTTTATCCCAACAACTCTGAAAACATTTCATTCAACACTAATAATTGATGATTCCAAATGTTTTTAAAATGCCACCGCTATAAGTGCTTGGGGAGTTTTGCACAAATAGTATTTTCACCTGCATCATAAGTAGTTTGGTAGAAATTAATCCTCAAAATTAAAATTTGACATGAAATTGTGTTCTACCCCCTTCCACCTCTACTCCTAGGAACTTAACTTGCATGTTGAATGACAGAATTAAAGTCAGAGACACCAACCTCAGTTGTTTTCAGTGTTATTTTTATGTAATTCCCCTCTACAGGATGAAATTACACACAATCTACACTGATAAAGACAATCTCATTGAAGTTACTTGATTTAACTGATACTAATAGGGGTGTAATGGTTGCTTCTGCTTAAAATTAAATATTCCCTCAAATTTTGATCCCAAGAGAAGGGCTTATTTATACTGGAGTTTTAACAAACAATTCATGTCCCATTTTCGTGAGAAGCAAATAAAACATAAGTAAAAAATTGATAGTTTCTTTAACAACTATTAGCTATATATTTAAACACAGTGAGAAAAGAAAATATTTAATAGAATAAATATTTATAGATTATTAAAATATTTAAATATAAATTTTTAAAAAGTGGCAAGTTAATAAATCTCTTGCTTTGATGCATTACTTGGCTGCCCCATTAATTCCTCAAAACTTGACCTTTATGTGTTTTAAAATAATTTCAAATTGGCTCTATTTGAACAGTTTATTAACAATATATTTTATCAAAGGATTCACATGAATCAACAAGCATCACTGTCAGTGCTTCTTTTGTTGTTATAATTTTCAAGAAGTGATATTTTACTATCTTTGTGTTAAGACATGGATACCAATATTTCACATCTGCAAGTTGTCACCCAAGTGGTTCGGTTCATCTATAATGTTCATGGTATTTTATGATTTTCAGATCACCTAGTAGTAATGTAACTATGGTAAACAAACAATTACTTTATTTTATAGTTGTAGTATGACATTATTAGCTAAAATTTAATTAAGACTTGTTCTTGTTAACGGTATGTTATTAAAAGTTGGATTCTCACAAAGTTTAATGTGCTGGTAATATTATATGGAAGTAAATTGACTTACCTGCTAATTGTCCTTTAATATTTTAGAAATATAATTGCTGTGCAAATTATATTAAAATATACTTGAAAAGCAGTAACACACTACATAATTTAACATTATGTCCATAATTATAGGTGAGAAATTTGGAACTTGAATGCCATGCGGAAGAAACAATGAAAGAAAACAACCGTAAAGCAATGCAGGACTTAGTTCACAGATTATCCAATGCTATAGGCCTGGAGTACTCTGAAGCAATGATGTCTTCTCCAGAGGCACTAATCCACAAGGCAACAGAACTTGTACAGGTTAGTTGTTAAGTGATATATTAATGACATATTTAATTTGAGTGTGTGCTAAGTGTTTACTGTGACAGGAAACCACTCGATTGAGAACACGCTCATGTGATATGTCTGAAAGCCTTAGTAGTGCTGGTGTAGAGCTCCGTAGCTGTAGAGATGCTCTTGAGAGAGCCGTGGCAGACAGGGATTCTCTACAAAGGCAGGCTGCTTCACATCTTCTTGAGCTGGACAGACTCAGGCAGGTAGTGTCTCATCATTATTATACGCTGTAATAGAACTTGTTAAATAGTTACTGTTAAATAGTACTGTAGTGGTTTACTCAAATAGAGATTATATTTGGTACTGAAAACTAGCTTTAAAGTAAATAATAAATTATAAGTGTTCACATATTTTGAGAGTAACAGACATGGTCATTTCATATACGTACCTTCATCATGGTGCACTAAATTTACAATAGGCAGTTTTTCTCAAATGGGTCTCAAACTTCCAACAGTTGTAAAATAAGCTTAAATATGAGATTTAATTTTAACGCATAATTTAATTCAATTATAACATTTCTTGGGTTTTCGGTTGTCTGATTTTGATGAAAGAAGGTATTAGTGGTGTAGAAAATTTGAACTTAGTGATGTAGACAGAGTAGAAATAATATCAGACAGAGGAAATGAGAAATTGACAATACAAATGTAAAGAGAGAAATGCATGACATGTTGACATTTTTATCAATAAACAGCTTTTTTCAGTTTATTTTTTCAATCAATAATTTATCTGTCCAAGTACATCAGAATATTGGCATGAGTATTTTAGAACCATATTTTGAAACTATATTGTTGGATTTGATTTAAGTTTAATTTTAGCATTCTTAGTTCATTGAGTTCTCCAAATACATAAAACTTAGCTAATAGTCACCTGCAGATTGATAAAGTTTTATAAGCTAAATTTCATTTACTACAATTGTTATTTTTTCTTGTAATTACCTGTATTATTGTTTTTCTCATTGACTCCCATTTCTCATTAACATTATTTAAACTTAAAGATTTATTTATGGCAGGAGAAAGAGAGTCTTGAAATGCAGCAACGGGTGGCTGATAGGGAGCTCATGGAATTGCGAGAGAAGCTGTCTGTTGCAAATAGAAGCCTTGGTTCAACAACCACAAATCTAGCTGCACATGAGGGGACCATAGTGCAGATGAGAGGTAAAATAATTGTTATAAACTTTTGTTTATATAAATACTGAATCAATTTGTAGCATTATTATATGAACAAATATTTAAAAAAAATATATATTCATAGTAACTTAATTGTATATGAAGTGACTATGTGTAATGATGAAAGTACTGCATAAATCAAAAAGATAGTTATAAAAATATATTCAGGAATGAACTAATTTTTGGTTATCTACTCTGAAAGTAGTTATTTTTTGCTAAAGTTGATTGGTCCTTTAAGAATCCAGAAATCTCTTTTAATTATTTGTATGTGCTACACAGACAGCAGTCAATTACTTATATACCATGCATTTATTCAATGTTTTAATGAAGGCTTTTTAACTATACACTTTGATCAATAAAAGATCATATAAAAATTAAAATATAGTCATCTCCTGAATAATTTGTCTGGCAGCTTTTCTTAACAATTGTAAAATTCATACAATTGAGATGAAATTAACAAAAGTGAAGTATAAGGTGGACATACAAACAAGACAGATATTTAACTACTCTTAAGTCATAGTCTTTATTGAATAAGGAATAATTTATACAGAATCAGAATGGAATAAGTCTAATTTAGGTGGTAATTGATTTATAGGACAGTCATTCTATCCATTGCAGCCTTTGATATAGTTACTGATTTAATATTTGTATCATAAAGTGAGGGTTGCTTCTGTTAGTAAATATAAGTACATTTTAAATCTGTGTAAGGTGATGATTTCTATCATTCAGTTGTATTGTCTATAAGGCTTTCACAGACAGTTTCATTAGTCATGTGCTCAATTGTATATAAATTTTATTATTTGACTGGATGATTCAAACACCAAGTGCAATGGACGTAAATGAATCTATCTGCAGAATAATTTTGGGACATTAAACAGTACTGTAACAAATGGTGCCACTTAATGTCACCAACAAGGTTCTGTTTTCAGAATCATTAGAAATTTGGAGACAATGCAAAAATGTGAATGGTATTTATAAATTTTGTAACTATATTGTTAAATTGTAATTTTTAACTGTTACATATAAAATATAATATATAAAATATTTTTAGTAGCTACTGACTTAGTAAATGCAGTTAGTGTTTAGATGTGTTCCTCTTCTGTAGTTGTGAAGTATCTATAGTTGTGAAGTAATTAATTTAAGTAATTTTATTTCAGAGGACTTGAAAGTGAAAGATGAAAAACATCAGAGACTACAAAATGAGCTTAGACATCTTCTTGAATCATTAGCAATCCTCCTCAGTTCACCTACAAGATTTGTTGAGTCATTGGAAAGCAGCATAAAAGAACGAATCAGAGAAGTTTTGCAAGATAACAAAGAGAAATCAATTGTATGTTTTTTTGTACCTTTCATACTAGATTATATCATATTATTTAGATTTATGATAATATTGTTACAATATGATACTAATAAAGTAATTAATTAATTGGTAATCAAACTAGTATGCAAAATATAATCTATAAAGTTAGTTTGTCATATCAGTAAAAGTTACCAAAAGTTTAAAGGTCCTACAGAAAGATTCAGTGTTCTCAATGATGCATAACATGTTTAAGGCATATTGAAAAATAAATGTTGTTATAAGTACAAGGCATTTTTGAAGTCTCTGAATATCATTATAATCCAAGTACTATCTATTATGAGATCAACAGTGAAACAAAATAATTACAACCCAGCAATTTAAGTATAAGTATATGCTTCAACATATTTGAATGAAAACTTTTCTTTTTAACTTACAGTTGATTGATAGTCTTAAAGATAAAGTAACAACACTTACGCAACAATTGAATCGTCAATCAGAGCTTGGTGATCAGAGCAATACACGTATCAGGGTTTTACAAGATGAAAAGACAATGTTGGAATCTCGACTCCACAAAACAGAATCTGAACTATCTGTGGCCGAAGTATCAAGAGATGGTCTTCGTCGGGACAAATCAACAGTGAGTAATTAAAAAGATGGTTGGTAACATAATAATGGATGTCTTTGAAAGCTAGATATTATTTGTGTTTATCAGTTTGGAAACACATATGTCACACATCTAAATCAGCACTTTTTAATCTGTGGGTCATGACCCCCAGGGGGTGGATAAAAAATGGGTAATTATAAATAAATTTTTATAGGTAGTATACATACTACACACAAACTATAAATTAAATACTTGGCAAATAAAAGCTTTGTGCTATGTTGTTTTATTGTAGCATTTCTATGAGCTACAGAAATAAAATATTTATTCTGTTTTGAAAGTCCAATCCTGTGTTTAAAAGTCAAAAAAAAAATTGTAGAACTATTAATTGATCCAAGTTTATGACTCAGATTTTCCTGAGTAGTATTAAATAAATGTTGCATTGACATAAAATCAGAATATCCAATACTATTGGCTATGGTTCTAAATATATTACTACTGTTTTGTTCATCATATTTATGTGAATTAACTTTTTCCCCATTAACATACATAAAATCAAAATATAATTCAACTTTAATAAATGTTAGAATATATTACAACCTGCACTACCTGAAATTGAGCCTTGCTTTAATTATTTATGCAAAATAAACAAGTTCATTGGTCACATTAATATTATTTGATGTTAATAATATTTGGATGTTATAAAAATGTTCCAGAAAGTAAATATTAGTTATGAAAATTTATTTATTCTAATAAGTATATTGTATATTCTAAAATATATTAATATATTTATATTGGCTGTATAGTATATATTAATTTCATTACATTGAGGGTCATTTAAAATTATCTTGGTTGTAAAAGTTAAAGAAAGCAGGATCTGAATAACCTCAGTTGTTATATTTTGTCTGTAAATCTATTAGCATGATTGATATGCAACAAATTTCAATTAGATCCAAACATTTAAATGGAGAATATAAGAAGTCTCTAGATGGTGTATGGCAGTTTCATTTTAGTAAAAATCTTTGCAAGGGGCAGTATATATAAAAATTCACAGTCTCAACTAAATTTGTCCTACCATTTTCTTGTGAAAATCTAAAAGATTCAATGTTATAGACATGAATTAAAAATACCCCAGTTTCAGATGATTTTTATTAATGTAAAGACATAAGTACTGTGTTACTTATATGAATTTCAATCTAATTCTTCGGCTACATAATTACTAACCAAGTGAGAAAGATATAATTAGATGTACTCTTTTGTAATCCATAGTTTCATCTTAATGCCTGTATGAAAGCAGAGTTACTAGGTAGCTGTTTTACTAATAATGTAATTTATAATAATATATTTATATAACAAAAATTCACTTTAACAACTTTTGATATTGATTAAGCATTTGAAACATTATTAAAAGTAATGAATAACCATTTATATAAATCTGTATTTTAATATTTCAGTTCATGGCATTCTTGGAGAGACTGGCAAGGACTTTGAGTGTAGATGAAATTTCAAAAGATGTAGGAGTTGATCTCATCACAGAATCCTTGTTAATACGAGCAGAACAATTGGCTAGGCTTGAAAGTGAGAAAATTATTGATAAGGTAAGAAAATTAAATGCTCATTCAGCAGTACTTGTGGCATTTTTATTATTCTTGATATATATCTTTTACATATTCTGCTCATACTGAAGCTGTGAATATAGGACCATAATGGATCAATTGTATGAAATTTAATTAAATTGTCCAGCTATTATATTTTAATTGTTGTGAATGGGAACCATAACACTATGTATGATGTTTAGATAATATTCAAATGCCTTAATTAAATTTATTCTTATTTATATTGAGTCATCACATCAATTAGACTCAATTTTGTTTGATACGTTGTTTAGAAAATTAATTTAATGGACTAGCATCTTCTCAGGTTATTAATGAAAGGATTAGTAAATACTAACAGAATATTGTGA
The DNA here is from genome assembly GCA_034510155.1 of Eucriotettix oculatus. Classification (NCBI taxonomy): domain Eukaryota; kingdom Metazoa; phylum Arthropoda; class Insecta; order Orthoptera; family Tetrigidae; genus Eucriotettix; species Eucriotettix oculatus. The sequence continues at coordinate 25,492,333 of CM067378.1, read as the reverse complement.
GTTGAAACAATGTCCTGAAAAATGTGTTGATTATCTATAGTTCCATATTATGTTTCATTTTCACTTACGTTTGGTGCAAGTAAGGACAGTTACATTTCATATCAGAGATTACATAATATAACTTATGACAAACATTACATTGAGAAAATTTAAGCTTTGTGCTCATCTGCATTTATTTTTAGTAAGAAAAAGTCACACATGTATCAATACAACTCTCAGATGTGCAGTGGTTATTATCATCTATAATAATTCTTTAGCATGATGGAAACATGTACTCCTATTTAGGAAATTTTCATCTTGAGAAACTTCTTTCAATGTCCTTAAAACATTGCCTGAAATATTGGAAGAAACTGTAATTGTGAAGCCAGCTTATATTTTGTCTTTTCCTCTACCAGTACTGGTGGCTCTATGGAACTTATCCAAGATTGAGACGAGAAAGATCATTTCCTGACCTTCCTCTCAGAGAAGTATGATTGAATAGTTACTGAATTTGAATTCAATATTATTATTTCATATAAAATATTCAAGTAGATACTTGCACTGATTTCTATACATTTTCACTATGGTTCTTCTTTGCTTTTACACACATGTTGAGCGAAAAATATGAATAGTACAAGGTTAAAACTAATTAAGGCAACAATAAGTTCTAATGTTCCAAAATCACTATGTAATTAGGTTTTGTGAGCATTTAGTTTAAAATGTTATATATTTAATTAGAAATTTAGAAAGTTTAAATATTTTTGTTCTGCTGTGTAATAAATTCTTAAACATTTTAACTTGCTTTATAAATTAGATTAGATTTTTATTGAACAAATTCACCATATGTAAAATAGTGGAATTTGTCTTCTAATAAAAAAACAATTGAATATGAATGTACATAAATTCATAATAATATACATGTATATTATAAACACAAATATGATTTTTAATTAAGTTTTGAGCTTATAAACGTTTTCCTTGTAGAAATGTTTTAGGTTTGCTTATAAAATTAGTTTTATGTGACTTATTACTCTATGTGTATATAATTTGCATACTCACAGATTCTGGTTGATCAGTAGTAAATAAAACCAGGTTTCATGCTTTCACATACAAACACACACTAGCGACTGTTATTGTGAGTTACTGATTATATAAAAAATTAATATTTGTAAAAGATATAGATTGTTTTTGTGTTAATCTCAATTTAAATCCTCATGGTTTTCAAACTAATTTTGACAGGAATTTTCAACAGTTTGTAGAAGGAATTACCCACTGTTCACAGATATTCTATCAGAAAGGTATGAGTGAGTGATTTTCATTTCAGTGTTATTGTAATATATCCAAATGATTTTTATTATAATTATAAAATGAATAAATTTTATATTTTTGTCTAAAATATAAATTAGATGTTTCAAGTATAATTTACCTTTAAATGCAATGAGACAAAAATTTAATTTAATAAATAATCATGCATAGCAGAGGGATTTGCATAACAATTAAGGAAAGCCTCACCTAGATGTGACTATAGTCTAAATCAGGTCTTATGGTAATTAATTAAATGACCAAAGATGAACTAGATTTTACAATACATACTTTTTAATGCAGACATCTGCTGTATACCAGCTGCAGAGGAGAGTTAGAACGCTCCGTGAACAACTTCAAAGAAGAGACTTGCACTTAGACCTCCTAAGAAGAAAAATCTCATTACAAGAAGATAATAGTAGAATGAAAACTCTACTTGAATCTGAGAGAGATGAAGCAAACTTACGGTAAAGCATAAAGTATTAACATTTAAACAGAATTTCATGAACTTATATTGTATTCCAGTACTACCCTTCATTGTTAACAGCTTGATTATTATTATTGTTCAAAGATGTAAGATTAATATGAGATTGTCAACTTGGTTGACATTTACCGGTAAAAAAAACAGAATCACTGACTTATCTGAAATTGAAGAATGGTTTCACCAATTCAGATAGGAAGAAACATTTCAAATTTTTGTAAATTTCTGGAAATTGTACTGCAGTTTGTGCCAGCCTACCACACAGGGACAAAGTGCAGTACTCTTCTTGATTAAAAAAAATACCATTTGTCTCCAAACTTGGATTATTTCTTTCTTTCTTGTAATCTTTAATTGAAAAATATAAAATTATTAACTGAAGTTTGAATTTGACACTATGAAGTGCAGCCTATCTTGAGGAAAAAATTTTACACCCTTGAAAATTTGACGTGCTCCATTAATCATCTTTTCTTAATTAGATAATTTGACAATGCAAGTTCACATAATGTCTCTCCTAAATATTCTATCTCCTCTAAAAATTGAAGAGCTTTCTCCTGCCCTAAATGGCATAACCAACCTTCAGCTTCAGGTAAGCTACCCACTTTCTCTCTTTCCTTTCCAATTATTTTAATTATTATCAAATGAAGGCTTTTCTGGTGTAAGTGATTAACAAGAAGTTCTCTGGATTCTAACTGGGTGAAAACATTGTAGAAACACAAAATTTTCATATTGCAACAACAATGTTAATTAATTTGATAAAGTCATTTATGTATATGTTTGTATATAATACAAATAATATTAATCCATCCAATTCATTGTTCTTCAGAGTAAAGAAACTTCTTAAACAGATTGACAAACTTCAATTACAACTTGCTGAGGCACGTGCAACTAACAGGGATTTAAAGACTCAACTAACTGATGCTGCTGATTATAAGGTATCAAATTGCTATTCTATGTTTGCAGTACATAATGATCACATTTATTGTTAAAAATATTAGATAATCAAATAAATTGCAAAACTCAATATAAAGATTATATATACACATCAGTACATGAAAATATAAATTGGCTTTTGTAATTGTAGATTAGTTTACAAAAGTGCATGAAATGTCAAATTACTAAAATCATTTGCTATAAGTTTGTAGCACAAATATAGGAACTTTATGATATCATATAATTTATTTATGCAGTTCTTTTGTACATGATACCCTGGTACAAAAAGAACTGCATTATCAAGAACAATGTTCCAGGTCATTTGATCGAATAGTATGGATAATTTGTTTATTGAGTATAATTTATTTCCTAGTCAGTAAAGACTTTATGTTTACACGAGTATTCTGTCTGGTACATCATTAGACTCAAAGTAAACGGTGTTAAAAATTTTGGCCAAATTATACTATTTTTTAGGTCATTCTTACAGGAATGAAAATATTGTATATTGATTTATAAAAGTTGGGCATATCTTTTACCTTTAACACATTACTTATAACACATTTTTGTTAGTCATTGGCTCATCTTTAATATGTCTGTATAAATATCTTCCTGCCTGTCTCAACATCGATAATTTTTTAACCTGTGAATACGCTTTCCTTAAAGGTGAAAATAAATTGGGAAGACTGTGTTTTAGTTTTTTTACCTTTTCAAATTGTGTATAACTGTAATATAGTCCCAAACTTACTTACCACACAAAAAATCTGCCTACTGTTCAACCATTTTCTGTAAAGCAAGTAACATTGCTGCCCAAACACTTTCAATAAAGGTGTGGAACATTCATAATTTAGTATCAGGTAAGCCACCACCTTTCTATCTCTCTTTCCTGCCCTTATTAATTGTTTTCAATATTTTGACATCATTTCCTGAAATATATAATATATATATATATATATATATATATATGAAACTTTTGTAACATGACAAAGTCACACGTATTGGATATTAGGATAGTAAGTAAGGATAGTAAATGAGTCGTCGGCTAGTTGATCACTGGAAATGTCTTCCTAACTTTCTGATGAAGGGGGCATGCCTCTGAAAATTCAAGTACTCTAAAAACCTCACAAAGTGTCTACCATCTATGAACCTCAGGTAAATCACCTACTTTCTATCTCTCTGTCCTTTCCCTATTAATTGTTTTAATTAACACGACAATGTCATTTCCTGATATATATATATATATATATATTGTAACATGAAAAGTTACACTTAACAATGCAGGTCAGCTTGGAAGTTGCAATTGTTGAGGAACTAACACAGCTCGGGCCAACAATGTGGTCTGGCGAGAGGTTGGCCAGTCCACAAAGGCAAAAGGGGAGTCGTCATGGGGTGATTGGAGGAGCAGGTTGTGTTAGCGGGACGACGAGAGAATGACCACTCCCTGCAGATATAATTTTTTCTCATGATCTGATTGGAATTAAAACTATTAAAATCAATTTTTGGTAATTTTATGAAAAATACCTGGCGCCCTAAAGGAATTAAGAAATCCTCGAATACGGAGGAACGACGGATCCGCTACAATATATATATGAGTCAGGAAATAACAGTCGGCTAGCCGATCACTCGAAATGTCTTCCTAACTTTCTGATGAAGGGGGCAGTGCCTCCAAAAATTCAGTACTCTAAACCTCACAAGGTGTCTACCATCTATGAACCTCAGGTAAGTCACCTTCTTTCTATCTCTCTGTCCTTTCCCCATATATAAAATTCCATTGTGTATTTTATAAACGTTATTGTTGTGTGTCAAATGAATTAAATTATTTCCTTCTAAGATAGAATTTGGGCTCATTTATGTAGTTTATCTTTCCTCTACAGGATTTTTTGCTGTAGAATTTATTAATTTTTTTATATAAATGTGTGTATTATTAAAACATATTTCCCTGTCATTTTTCACTCCTGGTTCTTCCTAAAATCACTTCTATTTTTACAATGAAAGTATCAAAGTCTGATTTTGGTGAGACTAGGAAGCTGTATTACTTGTAATTCTTTTGTTTTTGACTATATATTTATTTTAATAAATTTCCATATTTCTTAAGTCACTTAATCACAACATTGTACATCATAATAAGAATGTAATTTTAGATTTCAGCCTTGGAGCGTGGAAGAAAGATTGAGGATTTGCAAAAGAGACTTGTAGAATCTGAAATGTTGCGCACTCGATATAACCGCAAAGTGACTCTTCTGAAGGATCAGGTAAGAATGTCAGAAAAGGTGGTTTGTTGTTAATATCTCTTATAATTATTGTATTCAATATGTCTAGATCATATTAAGAACAGAGATTTTTGTGAGATGTCTTTGATGTCTGAATATCATTAATAAAAGTAATAGGCTATTTGAAGCTTGTACATTTAATTACTTTTTTTTGTTTTTTTGATACACATGTTTTATATTACCATACGTATAAATTATCGCATACCTTAATTATTTTTAACAAAATAAATTACATAAATGGTATACATTTTTAAGTAATACCTTTCATCTAATAGACATAAATTCCATTGAACTATATGCTTGTGCACATCACAACATTAATTTATTATTGCATTAGTGAATATGCATTATACAGACTAATTCAACATTCATTAATGAGAATTGTCAGATTTTAACAGTAATACTGACCCATTTAAAAGATTTCATGTCAAGTTGTCTTCTCTTGCCTAAAAAGTACTATTTTTGGAAAGGAGGGGGAGGGGGGCTGACAGGTTGGACGATAGATGAGGGTGATCTACTTAATGGCAAATTCCATTTAATAGTATAAGAAGGGAATCTGAAATTGGTGATGCTGAAGCGAGAGGAAGGTAGCAAAGTGTTAACTAGGATTCCTTGGGCTAAATTTTAAGGTTCCTACCCAGTATTCACCCAAAAGAAATTCAGTCAGGGCAAACTCCAGAAAACCTGCATCAGGTACATCAGGCTTTTAGCAACTTGTATCATGCTATTCCAAATGATGGGAGAGAAGTTTGCTGTGGGAACACAGCTTTCCTTCCTCTGTGCCTCAACCAGTTTAGGATCTTACATACCCAAGGTCTGTGAACCCAAAACATACTCCTCTCAAAAATGAGAACCTTAAAAACCAGTAAGAGAAGGAGGCATCTCTGTTCGTAGCCCTCTATTATCTCTTTAGAGAGAGAAATCTACTAAGATCGTCTCCCAAAGACATCTCCTCCATTAAAAGTTCTATTTTTATTACATACTAGCTTGGTACCTGACGATGCCCAGGAATTAAATTAAGTTGGGGTGACCATCCACTCCCATTTAGTGGTCGGTCCCCGGTTTCAAACCTCTGTCCCTGGTTGCAAGGCATATTGTCAGATTGACCCTATTAGGATGGATACTTAGGTTATGTGTAACAATCAATTATAAAACAATTAATTTTGTCCAATTAGTGATGTACAAACCTTTGTGGAGCTGAAACTAAAAGCAAACACATGCGGACAGTACTGTATCTGAAATAATAATGTTGTCTCAACAACAATGCCATGACCCTCCAATTAAAACTCCTGCTACAATAATACATAGATGGAGTGAGAATGTTTGCCCTCTCTCTCTCTCTCATGCTGCCAAAGTTAGGTTTATGATAACACAGTAAGAAGAGTTTGTGCCATTTTTTATCAGTAATCTTTTTGTCAACATGTGATTAATCCATCAGCAAGAGGATCACATTTTTGAAAATTTACCTTTTCACACCTCCTAATTTATGAGAGCTGAACACCCCAACCACCACAATCACTCAGTGTCTTAATTGAGTTAATAAATCTACTGGTACCTTAAATAAGCACAGTAACTTAAAAAAATGTCTGAAAAATTTACAATACCAATAGAGTCACTATCAATCTCACTAATCATGAAAAATATTATTTATTTAAGTAGTAAATTTCCATACTCTCCACCAGGGGTGGAAGTAGTATCTTAACCCTACAGTCCTTGCTTGCTTCTAGGTCACAAGGAATGGCTATACAAAATTTGGTCAAAATTGCTCCATGTATTTAAATTAGTATGTGGCAACTACAAACACTGATACAGTATCCTGTTTCAAGATCTATCTCTTTAGAGTATGACCTTTTCTTCACTTTGCAAGGGGGGGGGGGGGAAGGAACATAAATCTTCAAACAATTGACAGAAAATTTCCCTGGGATGATCAGTGCTAAACACCAGAATTTCACATCTTTGGGTTGAATGGTATAGGAATGCCTAAGTGAAAACCTTATAACTAGCAGTTGGTTTTGAACAAGTCTGACTTTCCTACAGTAATTCAATGGATTTCAGACATTTATATAAAAATCTTATGAACCTTGCAATATATCAAAATGAAAGATACACAAAAGTTTAAGTTAAAATTCCTTTTTTAATACCTAAAATTTTCATTGAAATTCATTGAGCTTATTCAAAGCCTATTTGAGACAAACTTTCAGACAGACATGTATTATTTAATAATTATATTCTTAATATTCAACTTATAGCAGCAAGAGTGTAAAATTTCTTTACTTGAGGTTGTTTCTTTACACGTTTTTATATTTCATTTGCAGCATAATTATATTTGCAGTTACCTAGGAAAAATTATTTTCTTCTGTAATTCTAATTTGTATATTCCTCTGAGGGATATAAACAAATTTACAGAATTAATTATTACATAAATAAATAAATTGTATTTGAAAAACAAATTATTGTAACAAAGCTATATTATAAATCCTTTCTGATGAAATTATCTTATGTACATTATTTTAGGTGAGAGTCACAAACCAATCTGCAGAACAGGAGAGGTCACTAAATGATCATTCACAACAATTGTTAAGAGATGAAATGTCTAGTATTAAGCAAGCCTTGTTGGATTCACAACGAAGAGAGAATTCAGTAAGTTGTTTATTGTATTGTCAGAATTTTTTTTAAGATCAATAGGTATGCAATGCTACTTTATTTTTCATTAAAAGACAGTCTATAAATTTTTGTAATTTTATCTTATTTGTGTAGCTTCAAAGTTTCCGGACATCTGTGAGCAAATTATTGGGATTGGATCTGCCAGTACCTGACTATGAAATTATTTCAAGATTGCAAAAACTGGTATCAGCACACCGTGACTTCACCCTTGTTTCAAGGAGATATGAAGATCCTCTTCTTCTGGGAGGTAGAAACAGTCCAGGAGGTGGTGGGGGAGGGTCACGAACACCACTTCTTTTGGGGCATAGCCCAGCAGGGACAAGGACTCCGCGTTTTGATGACTCAGGGTTTGGAGACCCGCCGGATTTGAGTACACTTGACGACAGTGATGATTTGAATGGAATATATAACAAACGACCTTTAAGAACTTCGTGACAGTATACCTGAGTATATGAGATGTAACTGAATATTGGCTTTCATGTTGACAGCAGTGACTCCAAGTTTCAAGAAGGAGGAATTTTACACTGAGAAGTATAAGACCTACTTATACAAACATACATGACAATCTTTTGTTTCTAACTTAACAAAATATGTAAACTGTGAATAATATATTGTTATTATATGAGAAAATTTATATTCTCATAATAGATTTTCTTTGTCAAAATGTATATAAAATAAATCACAGTTAAATAATATTTCTTATTCTTTTCACCAGTATAAATATATGGATATATATATTTTTTCAAACCAGGGCAGATTTGAGAATTATTTCAAACTCAAAACATGGTGTCCGTACAATTTTCTCTGGGAAATAACGAGAGTTGGGGAGGAGGATTTTTTGATCCAAAGTATACATAAACTGAAGGAAAAACCAGGAAATTATTTGATTTCGAGTAAAATTATAAATCATATTTTGATATAATAGCAAATATGAAAAAAGACAATGTACTAATATGTAATAGTGTGTTTAACAAACAGACATTAATTACATAATGCAAATCATCATTAAGAATTTTTATCATCTTATGCACAGAAAGACTAAATTAAAAAAGACTCAAGACTTTTTTTGATCATGTTGGCCCACATCTTCAGGCGAGGGTTAATTCAACAAAACTTTTTATTGATAATATTTAACACTCCTGTGAACTTCTTTAAAAAATTTAATCGAGTCGAAAAAATTGCTGCAATTTAGTACATTATTGGCTTTGCAGCGTAATAGAGCTTTTACTATCAATTCAGCTATTTTGCTCCTTTCTTCAGACCATGTATTATTCCTTCAGGGGTGCAGAAGTGCCAGGCGGAAAACATATTCTATAATTTGAGAAAGATTAGGCAATGAAATGTTCTTTTCTTTAAAATGACTAATATTTTATCCCATTTCTTTTCATAAGTTGAATTTTTCCAAATGGCATAGTTTGCCAACCAAAAAGACCTTACAGTCACAACTTCATCAAATAGTTCATCTAAGTTAATTGGGTTATTTCCACAAATTTCATTAATTTTCAATTTCAGGCTGAGTTAATTGATTATTGTAATCCAAGTAAAAACATTCTGTTCCCATAACATATTTTGACCACTAAAGTTTCTATTTCAATGGCTATAACATCATTTGAAGACAGTTGTGTACAATGTGAGCACCACAGCCAATACCTACAATATTTTTTCCTAGTTTCTTCTTCAATAGACTGTAAATATTGCTTTCCCCTTTGCGTTTGATACCTCTGAAATCATTATTAGCTGTCGCCACAAAATCCAACAATTTTGACAGTTAAAATATTTGCTGTCATAACTGATCTGTCAGCATTACTGCAGTTTCATCGGGTACTGATTGAAATTTTTAAAGTTCAACTTTTACTCCACAATCAGGTATAAAATACCACACAACACATGGCATAGCTTTGATTTCTTTCCTGTTTGAACAATCAGTCGATATTGTCACAAAATTTATATTGTTGATATTTCACAAAGTTTCTGAAACAGCAGAGGTTCTATTACACTAACAATGACTGTTTCACATTGTATTCAGGCCAGTCTAGTTTGTTTGAAAAAGCTTTGATATCAATTTAGATGAACATGAAAGGCAAACTTTGCTTTTTAGCAGCTATTAAAAATTCATTCTCTCTTGGATTAGCATTGTTGAAATAATTAGATGAATATCCTTCCACTATTAAACTAACCTTATGCTTTGCACATTTCAAATGATTTTTGTGTCTGAATGACTGCCATGAGCCACCAAAAATTCTGATGAGCTCTATTCATATTTTACTTTGTCAATAAGCCCATAAACATTTTCAAAAACGGATAACTTTTTAAAATTTTTCTGTAAGTATATACTTTCTTTTTGGCATTTGAGGAGCTTAATATTATTATTTTAAATTAAAATTTACTTTATTTATCAATTATTTACTTATAATGTAATTGCAAAATCACAAAAATTCATGTTAGAACTTGATTTCACTCTACAGTACACAATAATTAACTGATTATGCTATCAGTGTCAATTCACTCCCAACCAGGGTACAAGTACAGCTATCAGTAATAAAAACAAGACAGTGTCGTGTGTGATATTTTTATTTTCCAGGCTATTTATTTGTAATACGTGCATATCCAGCAATTTTCATCAAATAACAGAGATAAAATGACAAACTGACCAGGACCACACCTTCAAACCGGGACTGTCCCGGTTAAAACAGAACATCTGGGAAGCCTATTAATGGAGCATGTTCAGCTATTGTTTATATTATTAGCATTACTTCAGTATTTATTGGTGCCTAGAGAATGGAATTTCATGGTTATGTAAATAATTTTGTAATGTAGGGACAAACTTCTCTCTGGAATCTTAATGGACCTAGGATTTGAAAATTTGCTCAGTTTAGTTGTGTTAAAAAAATAATGTGATAAATGAGTTTTCAAATCATCATAAAGCAGTTTAATATTCCTTGAGATAAGTTTGAAAGTCTGTATCTTACCTCGTTTGTAAAGAGTGATTTCTGGGAATGGGACAGATTTATCATTGATCTTAAATTTAACTATTTATCCAAATTGGTGATTGCCATTTAATCAAGGGTTATTTTTTGTAAATTTTAAAGTATTATCATTTAATAATGTTTGATATTTAATTAACATTTAAAATGTGTATTTACAAGACAGAAATTTACTCATACAAGTTTAAAACATTGAAAGTTTTCCTCAACATAAAATTTAGTGGGGTGATATTCTGCAAACTGAAATTTAGTGGCAAATATACAAAACTTTGTGCATTAATATTAACATAAATATGTCTTAAATGGTCTGAAGTCACTGGTCAAGTTCAGATTGTTTGACTGTCATTTGGGCTCATCCTTTCATAATATTGATCTATGAAACCTTCTCGATATGACTTTATAATATTACCTGTATATTATTGTGTGTTTCAAGTACCAAATCATTAAGGAATCTCCTCAACAAGAGATAAAACCAACAAATAATATGTAGAAATTACACTTCTCTATCACATTTTATTTGTTACATGGCAACAAGATAATTATACATTATAATATATGAGTCAAATATAATTTGATGACAAAAATTTGTTTAAGAGACTGCCTCAATTGTGCACATTCTCAATATATTTTATATACTACATTCAAATGTTTTTGTAATAGCATAAACAATAATATAAAGTGATTTACTAGTACTACATTGTCATTCAAAAACTGAGATCAGTTGTGTGGAAAGATGGCAGGTACTGCATATAAAAGTTTAGGAGTTGGGTGGGGATAAAAATAAAGATAAACTAGGAGTCACACAATATTCACATAAATTAGAAGCACCATATTTCATTAATGCAAAAAAAAATTCATAATAATTTAGAACATCAGTTCAACAACATCTCACATCACAAGTCTAGAATAATGTACAAAAATAAGTTTGTTAAACATCAATATTAGCATATACAATTAATGAAAGTTTTTCAACTCTCTCATATTCTGGACATGCATAAACTAATTTCAATACACTTTACTGATCCATAACTTTTCAACAACATTCAATAGTATATTATATTAAATGTATTAACCATACATTAGCATTATTAAATAATTGACAAAATATGACCAGTATATATAAAATGTTGAATACATTAATTACTATGATTGTTCATTATTTGCAGTTAAAATTTGTTGACCAAGAATCTGATCACTTAAGTTTGTACCTGAGATCCATATCAATTGTGATTAAGATTTATCTAGAAAATATATAATCTATAACAATTTTTCATAAAATTCTTTCTTATTGTGCAAAAAAGTTACACCAATACAAAGTTTGTCTTATATACATTCTCCAATAGTCAACATGAATAAGAATCAACACACATTCAAACAGAAAAGATTATTATTATCTATCTATCCATAAAAAGATATTTATGTATCTATCCATCTATATTATATAAACACAAATACTGCAATTCAAACAGCCAAAAGGTACAACAAGTTCCATTACTCTGTTAAGCAAATGACTAGTTCTGTTTCACTAAAAATGGCTCAAGGAAGCTTTCCAAATGACTCAATTCTCCACCCAATGTGCACACAAAACACTCAACCAAATTTAACAACTCATACTGACATTAACGTGTAAAATGCTCATCATCTTTGGTGAACTGTGAGCTGACCCATGCTAAACACCATTTGAGGTTTGTCAGAAGGAACTTCAGAGATTTAGTCCACTGCTCTTCTGAATTAAATTGAATTCTGAAAAAAGTTAATGTTTGAAATTAATTATAGATACAGTATTTGATTAAACAATAATATAATGAACTGCCTTAATATGGGCAGTTTATTATAACTCAATATTTTGAACATATAATCATATTAAACATTTGAATTTAACTTTATTAAATTATTTATATGGAAATAACTTCGTATAATAATAACTTTAATTAATTTATATATATATATGTGTGTGTACACACAAATGATATATTGGAAACGTGATGAAGTCACACATTGGATAATTGTATAGTAAGAAAGACAGAGATACTTGGGAGAAAGGTAGGAAATTCGCTTTTAAATTATATGTTTCGCATAGTATTATGTTAAAGCATAGAAAGGAATAGAAGACAAAAGAAAGTATGAAAATATTTAATACAGCCAGGACTCTAACCTGGATACACGAAATCATCTGTGTAACTGTCGCTAGAGCTGTGGCATGCATTTAATCGTTCCGCTACTGTATTCAGTATAACTAACGAAACATTTTCAGTCTTTACATTAGATTTTCTTTGTAGGATGGATAGAGAAGAGGGATACAACAGTTTGCATCATCCATCAAGGATAAATTACAATATATTGGACATGTGACAAAGTCACACATTGGATAATGGGGTAGTAAGAAAGATAGAAATATTTGGGAGAATGGTAGGGGAATATGCTTAAAAAAACACATGCTCAGGTGTAGTAATATACTCGAAGGAAAGCTTATGTTTAAGGCAGAGAGAGGAAAGGAAGAAGAGGGAAAAATTGAAAATAATTGATGCGGCTGAGATCTTTCCTCACTATCCTATTATCCAATGTGATTTTATCCTTAATAAAATCCTTTATATATAAACACACAAGTGAGCTTCAATAGTTCTTGGGCTTCCAACTGGGTGAAAGTAAGCATTGGCCATGATGTTTCGATGGTGGTAATGCCTACTTTCACCCGGTTGGAAGCCCAAGAACTATTGAAGCAGTAGATACACCAAGAAAACCACTCTTTGATACACACAAGTCAGGATATGTATTGAATTTATAGTATTCATCAACTGGCAGAGATGCAGGAAAACATAATTTTTTCAAGAGCTTAAGCTCCCTTCTTCAACCAAACATGGCAGCCACCCACTCAGTCTGGATACACATACTGACTGACTTGCTGCCATGTTATCCAGACACTCTGTCTTGAAGGGAGCTTAAGCTCTCAAAAATCTGACGTTTCCTGTATCTCTGCCAGTCGACACTTACTGTTAATTGAAGGTAAGTCAACTACTGTTCACTGTTTCTCTTCCGTATTCAAATGAATGATACATATTTTTATGAGAATGAGGTAGCACAAGTTTAAAAAATTGGAGGCAAATTATTGATTATAAAGCATATGTTACTATTATTGGATAAATATCATTTTGTATGCAGAAACTATTCTCAGGTTTTGAAGTGTGTAGTGTTTGTATGATATATGCTGCAGTCATCAAAAGTTCTGATGACAATAATGGAGCATGTCATCAAAATATTATTTCATTAAGTGTATGCAGTTCAAAACTAAAGAACAGTTCCTGCATATTATTTGCCACAAAAATGTAGTTTCTTTTCAATATGATTGTAAGTATATTTTTCAGTGTTTAATTAGACATTTCTCTTTTCAATAATTATATATACACAAGCTGTTAAAGGATACATTAAATTGCATTTCCACTCAATCATACTAGAATACAAACATACTGTACTTATAATACAAAAATAGGACATAATTTACAAGAACTTAATATTATGAAAGCATACTTGATTGAGTATGAACTTCCAGTAGAAATGTCTTCAATTTTTCCTTTTTCCATTCTGTATGGCAAGCAAAAGCCTGAATCGCCTTTCTCTACTTGTTCTTTGAACTGCTGAAGACAGTCAAGGAAAGCAATCATTGCAGAATCAAATTTTGTATCCCACAAGAACCTAAACCCTCCAGATCCATAGAGAGGCAGTTCTCGGTGTTCTGCAAGAACCTGAAAAATGACACCTTACTTAAAAAGTCAACAAAGTAAAATATTAATCAGAAGAAATACATATTTCTCTCTCACAACTTACTTCTCTGCTTATTATGAATTTGAAATAGTAAGCTAATGATTAATATAGTAATTCACAATTTAATATGCTATTTAAACCACAATAAAATGTGTACAAAATCCTACTAAACTTTTATAAATGTAAATTTGTAATATTGATTCACCATTAAAAATATATGAAAATAATTCCATTGAAAAACGTTTCTCTGAGTTTTGGAATTTGTGAATTTTTTAATAGCAAAACACATCATTTTTTGACCATAAAAACTTGGTAAAGAACTATTAGGTTATGAGTTGTCATGGAGGAAGAAATGTTGAACTAATCTCTCAAATAGCGACATTGTTTGCTTACTAGGACATAAGGAATCCTGGTTACAGAGTCAAAATACTACTTCGGAAAGTTACCTACTTATGCTTTTAAACCAGAGTTTTAAGACTTTGTGCAAATAAATAATATATTTGACATTCTTTTGTTTCTGTTTTGTTGTTTGAAAAGCTGAAAACAATGCCAGATGATAAAAACTTTATGAAAAACAAATGAAATGTACCTTTTTAAAATATATTTAATAATAATTTTATTTTTATTGATATATTCCTTTTAGAGATTTAGCTGAATTAATCAATTAATTAATTCTGATCAATATTTACAGAACGCCATTTCTTAAATTATTGATACATATTTTGCAAACCTATAGTTGTGATGTACTGGAATATTTGTGATATTAAATCTTTAAATATATTAAGACAACCATTACAAGACCTACACTTTTAAGATTGTACAAAAAATCAAATTGCCCACCTCAATATAAGAATGGTTCCCATATGGTACCAATCGGTATCGTTGGAAAGTTAGATTCATTTTCCTTGCAAGGGCTGATAGCAAAAGTGCAGTTTGCCCCCAAGCAGCATTGATTTCACTCCAACCCACAGGTACACTTGGCAGGCGACCAAGACGAAAGTTGTTAATAGTGCCAAAATGTCCTGAGTGCCAGATGTGGAATGTTGCGTTAAATACATTTGTTTTCTTCAACTTGTCCAGTTGTGCTTGTGCATAGCATTTCTGACATTCCAAGCTAGAATAAAATTTAATTATAAATTCAATTAAATTCATAAAACTTTTATCTTTTTCTCACAGTTTATTGATGAGTTACATCTATAACCAACAAAAAATTATTTCCTGCTTCAAGATCTAATTCATTATTCTCTAGAGCACTGTCACCCATTTCTGGAAAATTTACCATACTACTTTATTTTATAACAAATTTTTACCAGCGATAGTGTCTATTTGTGAGGGAAAATGCTGCATATTGTCTGCGAGGAAGCATTGAAATGCTTATTTTGATTTAACTAACCTATGGTATTCATCTTCAGTGATCATAAACTCTCGTCGATGTTTAGTGTATTCACGCCAATATCGCTCCTCTTCTCTATCCAATCTTTCTTTTTCCTGTTCTTGGTCTGCTATTTCAGCCTGAATTTCTCTTTCCTTCTTTTGAATATCAGCCAATTCTTCCATTAATTTGTCTTCCTCACCTGCCAGCTGTAATTAAAATAAATTTGAAATGATTAAAGAAATGAAGCATTCAGTATAAGCGGTCATCTGGTTTCAAATATGCAATTACAAACATACTTACCTCTTCCAACTCTCTTTCAAGTGCTTCAATGTTTTGGTCTTCATCTTCAACCTCCAGCCTTGAAAACAAAAAATGAAATATTAAGTGAAACAAAGGTATTTTTTGAGTAAATAGAATGTTAAAATTAATAAAGCAAATGAGTCAGAAAAGTAAATTTTACCAAACAACAGCTACTAAATAAATATATTGATACTAAAAAAAGTTATTTAGATAATTTTAAATTTTATTAGTATCAATAGCAAAAAGTATAATTCTCACTTCTGAAGAATTTATGACATCCACAAAATTTACGAACTACTAACAGCAAAGTAGTATAATATTTCTTTGGTAACTCTCTAAAAATTACTGCACCTTTTTAGAAAGCTGCTGTAATCATTTAGTTCTTCAGCTGTAAGTCGCAATTGTTGGTCCAGAAGATCTAATAAGGAGTCTGTGCATTCTTCACATAAAGGATGATCCACTTCAGAATTACTAGAGAGCATATCAAACAGTCCAGCTGTAACCTAAGAATGAATGCCAAATCAACAAAACATTAATGAAAAGCAGCAACTATTGCAGATAAAAACATTAAAATTAATCAATGAAACAAAAAGATACATCTACCAAATAAATTTTAAATTATTCAAAACAAAATTACAAGAATAAAACAATAAGTTTAAAAGTGAACCATTTATTTGCCTATAAGCAGTATTAAGAGACTATCTGCAAATATGGTTTGTTTTTTCAAACTGAATAAATTAGTTATATATTTCAACCAATAATTCCATAGAGGAAGCTGATATATATTGATGTAAAGATAAGATTTGTTGAGAAGATATTAAAGGATCCAACATATGTATACATACATTATAATATAAATAATATAATAAAATAAGTAAAAAAGCAAATAATTTATTACCAATGAGTGATTCTTTTAATTAAAAGGTTTATATAGCTGAAACTTCTGATTTAAAGGTAAACATATTAAAATTGTTTAAAACAGGTAACAAAATAAGTCCTCAAAATTTGTAATGCATGTCACATAAAATTAAGTTTTTTGGCTCAACATAAACTACATGGTGCTTGGCATCTTTAAACTTCAGGTGTGAAATTAGAAAAGGTACATTTAAAAATGCATTAAGCAGAGCTTGCCAACCCCACTCTACACCGTCAAAACTACTACTAGTCATGGCATTTCATATAGTTGTTTACAATGCAAATTAGATGTCTAGCAGTAGTTTTGACTGTGTAGTGTGAGGTGGTATGCTCTTTTCTTAATGCATTTTTCAATGTGAAATTTATAATTTCATGTGTATCTTAATGTAACCTGATTCTCTCAGCTAATGATGGCTAAGTTGAGCTCAAAGCTTCATTTTAAGTGGCAAGTAAGAATATAAAGTGTTTCTTGTGAATGTTGAGGATGTTTTTGTTACCTATTTTTCATTAATTCATTGAGAGCAAAGAAAATTTTTCAATTGTACTATTTTATAACAATGAGACTATACTATTTGATTGCCTTGATCAACAAGGTGACCCATACACTTTTATTTTTTTACAGGAAAGCACAATACACAGAAACCAGAAATAATTATGAAGCTGTGTTATCTGTTGGGTCAATAGGAAATGATTCCGTATATGTGGTATAGAAGTGACTAGAGAAAAACTTTCATTCAATGTATCTTCTGGACAATGATATAGATTACAGAACAGAAGTCATAAATGGGTTGACTGACACAAAATTACAGTTTGTATGAAGCTTGAAAAGGGTATACAAGATTACATGTACTACAATAAAACATGATATTTTTGATATATTCACACAATACTTCAGTAGGGAAATATAGAATTTCTCTCCTAGAGAAAACAATTGCATACCTAAACTGGAAAAAATCTTTTAAGAACATGCAAATTTCTTGGCATGGTATATTTTTCTTTCTTATCATGATGCATGAAATGCCAACAAAGTCATTCATTTTCAGGATTAGGAATGCAATAAGTGAGTAAGGAATGGATATGTAATTGAAACTCATGTAATATGCATACAAGATACTTAAATACGGTATGATGCACATTTAACTATTTATCTTGTGCTGAAATAACTGAATTAAACATTTTTCAAAAATCATTTATGGAGTAATACTTTCCCCATAATTTTAGACATTTTTTTTACTTATTACAATTTATGAACTTTTTATTTTAAATGTGATACTATCAACAGATTGTTAGTTTTGTAAGGATTAAACAGCTTACACAATTTTATTAACAAAACCACCATATCGGAGAGCATACAAGTTCACAGTTTGTATTGAGAAATGTTGCACAATGGTCAGTTTCTTTTAATATTTAACAATTTTAATATTGATTATACATATAAATTATTATAATATGAATCAAAACCCAACATATACTAACCCTCATATTGTGGCTGAGGCTTTCCTTCTCCCCATCATCACCTATTAACATAAACCCATTAGCACCATTTCCTGATTCTGTCAGACGTATTGCCGGTGTGTATCGGTCTAAACTACTTGCATGTGACTGGAGGTCAACTTCAGGTGCAGGATAAATTGGCACTGAAATTTGAAATCAAATGTTTATTATCAAAGCCATTCCTGTAAAAAAAATTTAATTTGACTCAAGAGTAATAATCAAGTAAAATAAAAATTCCAAAAATAACAGTTATTGGGTTTGTTGACTTATTTGCAGCATTATAAAAAAACATGTTTTTGGTATGAAAAGTTGTTTAAAAAAACATCTGAAATTTATAGCATAGTTACTGCTAGGTAAGTAAGAATGCTCTTGAAATTATTTTTACCTAACATATTTAAGTTTAGGTATTTTAGGATAAATAATGTCATATGATAATTTAGCTAGCTTAAACAAGGTGAAAAAAAGTTCAATTTTTTGAAGTATAGGAGATTTATGAATTAAAGTGAATTTATTTCTTGCACTCTTAAAGCTAGTAAATTAATAATTTATAATTTGAAGTCAGTTCATTCAAATTATTGGTATTAAAGGCACATACTAATTGATTTTCATAAAAAAAGGACAACAGAAATATTTATTTAATAAGCAAACTAAAAGTCAGCATCATGTTTACATTAAACTATCTTCATAATCAAAACTCATGGTATATCATTTTGCAGTTATACACACAGCATTGAGTTTCAATTAATTTATACTTGGAATACGGTATACAGCAATTTATAAGTTGTAATTTTGATGGATTTCTTCAATTCCAAACAAAGCATTTTTTTTTTCGTTTTATTTATAGTCACATCAACAAAGTAGTCATTAGTGACTTATACAAAATTACAATTACTAATACATTTTGATCTTTAAATTACCAATTTTATACAATTTAACTTGATATTTATGTTTTCAATGTAAAAATTTAAATATACACATTTAAAATATAAAATAGCAATTTTATTTCACTCTGTATGAAAGGAGATCCTAATTACTGGAATCTAAATAACGATTATAAACATGTATACAAAACGTTGAGGAAATTAAAATGCGCAATATTTGACATTATGAGACTTACACGATAATTCGGCAAGAGTATGTTCTTCTAGGCTATTGAAACTTGAATCTAGCTTTATTGGCTGCAGGCATCGCTGGCACACGAAACTAACGCTACATTTCGGTTCAACCATTTCGTTAGCAGGTGTTTATGCACTGCTGTTTAGCTTCGACAGCTTTCTTTGTTAGTTGTATTTATATTTCCGAAACGATTCCACGGTGAAGCGGGAGGTGTTTACTCCAAATATAACGTTACCCTGATTCATAGTACATCAGAACACCGAATACAAATTGAATACGAGACACGAAGATTTTCCGAGATGAATATTACACAACAAAGTGTCCTGTTTCATGTAGAGACAATCCCCAGCAGACCGAGTGTCTTCTGTCCAAGACTGTCTGATCCCTCGACGCTGATTGGCTGGCCATCAGCTGATCTCGTAGCGCTTTTATTTGAAACGTAAATTTCAAGGTGACAGAAGTGTACACAAAGCCTTAACAAAAATAACAGCTCCGTGCTCTCAAGATCAACACATCATTGAAGAAAACATTCGTCAAATTTTTCAAACAAGTTATTTGTAACGCAGATCAAGGTTGATGTATAATGATATGTTTTATTATGAGTAACAAATTTAAAGCAGTTAATTTTTCTTTTATTAATTTTTTTCTTAAACTTCGTAAATATTTTATGCGATCATGAAGCTTATCGACTAACGTATTTTAAGTGCAGTAAAACGTATATATTTAATGATTTTATAAGTTGAAGAATAAAGGCAAATTTTGTTTCGCGGTTCGGTGCAAGAAATAAATGGATGGACAGGAGGCTTTAAAACACCATCAGGTTCTAGGCACATTGTGAGTAGTTTAAGCAATGTCATTTCCAGGAAAAAAAAACGGGAAGAGTGGCGGAGAAAGGCCGAGGCCAGGCCAGAGGGCAGAAGTGGCTCCCCCTACTTTACCCTGACGCTCCAATAAAATTTTCCTTTCTCCTTACACTTTTTAAAGAATCGTATAAAATTTTGGAGTGTTGCATATCAATGAGGCTTATATATTATATTTATGACTTTCAACCAGTAAAAGAAAAGCTTTGTCCCACTCTTCTGCGATGCGCTGTCCAAGAGTTAGTAGAAGTCCACTTGTCATATATATGTTACATTTTTTCTTGTGTTATATCAAAATGTATTTAGAATTCTGTGCCGAGTGGCGAAACACGGCAACATTATACTTTATCTTACTCAGTCGTTTTGCTGTAAACACACGTGTACGAACGTTGGACTTAAGCGTTCTCTTACTTGAATTCCCCACCTCTTCCATTAAAGACATTGTTATAAACAATAACTAAAACTTTGCCTTCATACATGTATAACATAGAGTCGTTCCCTACCAGGTCTGGATATTAAATTAATGTTTTTGGCCATCCCTTCTCCTTATGGTTCCAGCGTTCTGAAATCTTATTGGCACAACCTCACATAAAAGGTACCAATTTTGTAAAATAAGTTAAGGTTCAGTGTAACCTTCTGACGCCGTCTCTATGCCATTCTTAGCTCTGATTTTCTTCATGTATTTATTTTAAGATTAAATCCATTTGTAATTCTTGAACTAACGCCTTATAATTTAATCCACCACACTTATTGACGCTCTTCTAGAGTGCGGCCTAGCTTGTTCTCCGAACCGTTCCGAAGATTATTATATCTTTATATTTGAGAAGGGTTTGCACTGTCTTCTATTAAATTTTCAGACCATTTGAAGCAATAATTTGAAATCTATGAGTTGTCAAAGTCGAGCTATATGAAAGAAACGCTGATTTTTTTTCAGTTTTTTCGCTAAAAGGCACGTATAAAATGCTTTAAAAAATTTTAATTTACATTTCATAAGATGACATTAAATTCTACGTAATAATTAATAACTGAGACCATTCACAATAACGTAGATTATTTCGTATGGCCACAGTGAGGCTTCAAACACAGGGCTCTATTACTCTGACGACGACAGTTATGTTTTATTTTGTTAATTACAACTATATAATACGATCATTTAACACTTTCTACCGGTAAATTTCTGCAGCATTATTAACGAAGTTGAGGAATTATGGAATCTAGTATAAATGTGTGTGTGTGTGTACTAATTGGTAGGGAATCGTGGTTACATTAAAATATAAGTGGTGCTGAAATTTGTAAATCTGATTGGAAAATATTTAGAAGGGACAGGATAGCCCGAGAAGGGGGCGTATTTATTTGCTCAAGAATTGAACTTAACAGTGTCATATTATAGTCACACGGGAACCAATAACTCATGTACATAGAAATGAAGAGTTTAAATGACATCATGAACATAATAGCTTGCAACAGGCCCCCAAACGAAACTAACTCAGGTCTAGAAACAATAGCGAAACAAAACGATGCTAAGGCTGAGCTGCAGAAAATTCGTAGTAGCTTGTTATCTAAATATACCTGGATTAACTGGAAGGGACAGCTTGAAATTCCTGAAAACAAATAGCCGTAAATTCTCTGGTATGGGAAAACAGCTTCGAGCAGGTAGTAAAGGAGGTCAGCGGAAGACGTGTTTATCTGCGAGGTATTACCAGGAATTAGCGATCACAAAAGTGTTCTAATGGAAACAGAATTTAACGTAGAAGCTGCTCGTCTAGAAGAAAATTTATATTGTTGGCAATATTAGAAACCAAGAATTGCAGACCTTATTGTGGGAGAAGATGAGAGACTTTATAAATAGTGGGGGAAATATAAACTAAATATGGACAAATTTTAAACATATCATCTTGGAAGCCCGAAATAAGTTTGTATCTCGGAAACAAATAAAACATAATAGTGATCCGGAATATTATACAAAAAGCATAAAAATCTAAAGAGAAACATACTCTAGGAAGGAGCACAGCCCTGCTAACTATTCATACCTCCGTCAATTATTAACTTTATTAGTTAAAGAAAAGAAAATGCACAAGAATCGTTTTTACGTGGCATTATAATTGTTAATAAAGACTGGGGGAGATGTTACAATATATTCGCAAACGCAGAGGTAATCGTGAAAAAGAAGGTATCTTAAAAACTGACGGCATCGACGTAACTGCAGATAAAGAAAGGCAAATCTATTTAAGGAGTACATCGTTTCTGTATAGAACAAAAGTCACGGTACGTATACGGTAAGAAACAGTGACTACGAATCCGAAGACTGCCAAATCACGGCAAAGGCAGTAAGGAGGATAATTAATAAATTAAAAAAGAAGAAATCACGCGATTCAGTGACATCTCCACAGAAATAATTAAACTTGGTGGGGAGGCAATTATTACTTTTTTAATGAGGCTATTTAATATATCCATAAATTACTCAACACTGCCAACAGATTGGAAAACGGGAATTAGTGTACCTGTATTTAAATCTGGAAATAAAACAGCCATACGAAATTATAGAGTTATTAGTCTATCCTCAATTTGTATGCAAATTCACGGAGCACTTAATAACTACGCACATTCGGGATGCACTTGAATCTAAAGGGTGGTTCTTTGAGAACCAACATGGATTTCAATCTTGAAATTCATATAATTAATTTGTTTGAAGATCTAGCTGACGAAGTCGATCGTGGTGGTAGATTTGACGTCATTGTTATTGATTTTGCAAAGGCTTTCGATGTTTCCTCACGAAATCTTGATTCAAAAGTTGGATTGGGACGGGTATTGACAAAAGAGTAGTTTGCTGAGTGCAAGAATTCTTAAAAAAAATAGGCTGCAAAAAGTTAAAGTTGGGAAAGAAACTTCGAAACTCGGGTCTGTATTATCGGGGATCAGTTATTGCCCCATTTTTGTTTCTCATATTTATTAATGATTTACCACATGGTATAAATTCTAAGGTCTGACTTTTTGCAGATGACTGCAATCTGAAACAAAATTTGAAAATTATTGTAGCAGAAGAAACAAAGAGTTATCATGGAATGGAATAACCAAATTAAATAACTGGGGAAGAAGACGTAGCTGCCCTCCAAAATTATTTAAATATTCTAAGTACTCAATGTCAACAATAGCAAAAGTAAGGCGATCATTTTTACTAAAATGCGCTTCCAATATTCATTGGAATATAAAATCTATCGGGAAACAGTGAAAAAGTTAAGAAACTATAAATACCTATACATTTATTCAACAGTAAGCTAGAGTGGGCGGAACAGGTAAACTATGTTACAAGGAAAGTGTGGAAAACCTTGCACTTTGTAATGAAAACACTCAAGAAGCATATTTGTCATTAATACGCCCACTTATGGAATATGTTGCAGAATGCTGGGATCCGTACGGAAAAAGTCAAATAGAATCCTTAGAAAGAGTGCACAAAAGGACCGCAAAAGTCGTACAAATAGGACCTGGGCGTGGGAACGAAAAGGTAAAGTTGTGTCGGATCTTTAAAGTCACGCTCCTAAATATTAAATATTCAGTATTAAAAATTTTGCGCTATATTGAATCTCGGTGGCGAGGCGATTGTCTTTGGAGTCCGGGGATATCTTTGTGTTTTTATTAAAAGGGAAGAGGTACATCGCTGGAATGGTTATTAATATATAACGCTGGGGGATATGAGTATGTGTTATTTATTTCTCTGTTCAATTAATTGATGTTATTTTGGGAGAATAAACTTACACATATGCCTATTTATAGATTAAACTAATACAATATGATATGTACGCCATCTTCAATGAAAGATTTTACAGATAAAATAAATTTAATGTTAACATAAAAATATGACACGAATAAGGGAAACGATAAAGTTTGGAGAAAGTTCTGGACGTGCTTCATAAATGGAATGCAAATCTCGCTTATGGTGGACTGGTTTTTCAGAATGACGAGGGAACTTCAGTTATAATCAATTGAATAACCACAGGAGCTTTGGTGTAGTTTACTATAACTTTTAAATTATACCTAATCCATGCAACTGTATTTGTTGACTTAGAATTAAAAACTGTTCAAATTTCAAAGCAATTTCAGTGGAAGTTTTCAATTCCTTTCAATACATGCGTTCATACGACCATTACCTTGAATAAAATCTTAAGGTCCCGCACGATTCGTCCTGTCTATAATTATTCAGTACAAAAATTTTATTTTTTAACACTCATATTGAAATTTTAAATGTTTTAAATTCTGGCAATTACAAGAAAATAATATTTATATAGCACACGACATTACACATGTTTTGTTTACGTATACATTAAATAAAACACAAAGAATGGCCAAACCTCAGAAATGGATAAATTTAACTAGAAAACGTTTCGTCCGCCAACTTTAGCGACCTCCTCAGTTCTCTCTACAAAAAATTATACCGTTAAATATACTTAGTTGACTAGAAATTAATAAATAAAATTGCTATGATGTCGTACTTACAATTAAAATAATACAAAAATTTCTTGTTGCTGTTGCAACGTTCGGAGCCGAATCCCAAAACTTACAATATACTAACAGAATAGTTTTAAACTACAAAATTTACATTTCAAATATTCGAGAATACACAAGTAATTCATAATAATAAAGAATCATTTATGGAATTGAAATATTGCTTATGTTTTCTAATTTAAGATTTTATTTTATGTGGGCATTTCGCTCATTTAGGCAGGAGCAACAAGAAAACTTTGTATTATTATAATTTTAAGTATGACATCATACCAATTTAATTTATTAATTTCTATTCCACTATCAATATTTAATTGTATATTTTTTTAAAGAAAGAACTGAAGAGATCGCCAAAGTTAGGGGACGAAATGTTTTCCAAATAAAATTATCCTTTTCAGACTTTTGGCCACTCTTTGTGTTTTATTTATAGCCTTAAGTCAGATAATATAATTGCTTTATTTATTTATTAAATTTTTGATATCTGCCATTTTACTGAACCTGTAGTAGTTAAAATGTAATTCATAATCATGTTTATTGAGTATTTGCTGAAATTCCTCCACGGTTCATTATATTTCTAAACTCAGTTATAAACAAAGTATCCTTAATTGTGTAACTATCTCTTTCAAGAGAAAAATTACGTAAAATAACAAGGAACTGTTGAGGAGGAAGACTTTTAACATGATGACGAGATGGCTCAAATGCAAGGCTCGATACTTATTTCTTCAACGGAGTAGGAATGTTTGATGACGATGAAGTAGTGGAATTTAAGCTAATGGTAATGCAGCTACTTTCTGATATGAGAAAGCGAAAAAAGTCGTCAGGATAATGCTGCTACATCCAGAAAATTTCACTTTATAATTACCGTGCCCCCACACTTATATGTATACAACAATTCAGCTCTACGAACAGTAGGGAAATATTTGTACCTCAGGGCCATCAGCTCCTTTGAGTCATATACAGACAGACCTTGCTTAGATTTATCTCTTCAGTTATCTATGGAATCATACCAGTATTAATTTTTTAATTTTATTTGTTAACCCAAAAAAAATTATTACTGTCTTCCTCAACATTTATTTCTAATTAAGTAAAGTATTTTTTAATCAAACTGTGGTTATTATGTAATTTATTGTAATTAATTTTTCGTATTCCTTCATATGTGAAATACAAAACGTCAATAAGAACATAAATTTACATATATTGAATCACTAATGTTATTATATAGTATTGTACTTTATTGTAACTACTTAAACTTTTCTAACTAATGTGAATTACTTTTTTTACAATTTTTGAACTAATCAAGGAAATTCCAAAACGGCTATAAACATAGAGTGGTTTCAATCTTTTTAAATATTATTTTTCTTTAATATGTTTTAGTACAATAAGGAAATATAAGATAAATATCATTTATATATTTGAACCTCGACGAACCAAGTCGGGCCATCAAAAGAGTTGATGTGAAAGTAGCTGACTTGCTGTCGGGCCGGATTAGAATGCTGCTCGAACTGCAAGAAAGGTTAATGGGAAACATGCCTAAAGGGAGTGCTGGTAGGTGATAAAAATGTTAGAAATGTGCTTGTTCACAGCCTGCGATTAGGATTAAACGAATAGGGTGGGAGATATTATTTTAAAATAGAGAATTATTGTAAAAATGTGAAAACCGTTTACTCTATATTTATCAATTTAAAATATACTACAATTTGATGACTCTGGTCACAAATCCGGCCTAATCTAAGAATGGACGTTCTTATGGGTTAAAAATAGCGTAATTACCCTTTCTTCTCAGCTTGAACTTCATCATTGAACAATAATGAGCACCTTAGTGCCCCGCACTCGAGCACGCCTTCCTCCCGTTATTTAAATGTCCACAGCCAGGACAAACTATAATCTCTTAACGTCTAATATCAATGTCCAATCTTAATATCGGATCTTAGTCCTTCTTCAGGCATTGTCTTAATGACCCAAAATCCATTTTCCTTGGTTTTTAATACTTTGTCCCCACTTCATTAATTCAAATCCGTCGGTGGCGGGGCCCTATCCTCTCCAATAAACATTATTAACTGTTCTCTTGGGGAGGAGCCGTTCACCCCACACTACCGACGCTTTTGGGGAAAACACCATCATCGTTCGCCATCCGATGCCGCCAAATCTCAAAGACTTAGGAAAACCTCAAGTCGAGTCATCGTATCGGGGATTTATTACCCTTCTCTGTAACCTCCAACTTCCTTCGCTCCGCTTGCCTTTGATTCCGTACCGCCAAATTCCGCGTGTAGTTGTGTTTAACCATTACATGGACTTCCAGATCATAAAACTAATGTGAAGGGTTGGAATTGGCTACGTATAAATTACAAATTTGTCAAAAAAATGGATAACGATCGAGTAGTTAGTAAGGAATTTGCTGTAGACATTCTTGATCTTATAAGTAATGATGAGAAATTTCTTCATAAAATCGTATTCGGTGTGGAGTGCACTAATGTATAACAAAGTGCTAGGTTCCATCTTTATCTCATAGTCATTAGTTTTCTGAAGAACTGAGCTTAGGCTGCATGAATACGCCGCATCGAAGAATTAAAGAATCTAATAATCACAGAAACAGCAACTGTGACTCCGCAACTGCTTAGTAATGCCTGAAGGGAAATCGAAAACAACTAATGGTGCTCATGTTTAATTATTTTGAAAGGTAAATTCAGATAGTCCATTTTTCCTATCTCTTACTCTGTATTATTTAAAGTATACATCTTTATCGGAGAATAAATTAAGGACACCCTGCATAACAGGCAGGTAAAATAGGAGTGAATTCCCGTATTTCATTGAAGGGGGTTAGTTACGAATTATTTTTAATTGTTTCTTTTCATTTGATATTGATTAACCTTATCCATTATTGTTTACCACTATTTGAAAAATTAAAAAAAGTCAGAAGTAATGTAATTCAATTCATGACGTCAAAACTTAGCTAATGGTCAGGGAATGTGTGTAAAAACGTAAAGGAAAAATAATCGAAAGAGTCCTGCGAGAGGTTTTCAGTTCTCAGTCTGCTTACTCTTATCAAGTGTCAACCCAAACAAGCAAACGTTACCATGACAACGAACCTCCCCCTCTTCCTCTATTGACGTTGATCGATAGTAAAAGCTGGACATCATTAGAGAGCCTTCGGAAGCTGAGCTGGAAGATCTCTATCGCCTGTCAGAATTCGCGTGCCATATGGCTGCCTTCACACGAAGCCTTTACAACGCTTCCAGAGATTTATGTACCCGCTTACGAAGATAAATGGGAAAGAGAATTTTTTAAGTAAATCATTCGTTCGAATCGGGTCATGGATGATTGAACCACTTTACGTGGAACAATGTAAAATGGAATCTAGATATAACTAACTGGAGCATATCACATGTGAATGTCAGAATGGAATGAAGAGTGTTTATTATAACATGTATGCGTTTTACCCTAGACATAATTCAAAGTGAAAAACGCTTACCCCATAAATATAGGATCTAAGGCATAAAAACATTACAGTTTGAAAGGGTTTGTTAAGTGTGTTTCAGGAAATAGCCTTGAAAAATGTACAGATTTTTTAAAAACCTTTTCAGAAGAACCAGGATCCAATATACTATCTATTTATTTTACAATATTATGAGGAATATAACCGAGACTGAGTCAACCGTGAAAACCGTAGGTAGAATTATTGAAAAGCCTCAATTTCGCGTTAATGTTTGCACTAGCAGTGTCATGCAAACACACTAATGAAAAACGTCGTTGTGTCGTGAAAACTATAATATACCGGGGCGGAATGAAGACTCTTGGGTTTACAATTTATATATTTGGTAACATTTAACGCATTCACAACACTAATTTTTGGGTTAGGGGTCAACTTAATGAAAATATCAAATTTAGATCATAAATATATTCTCCGTAATTTATATAATCAAACGTTTTACAACAATTCTCTTAGTAAAAAAACAATAATAGAAGAAAACTATTTACAAAATTTACAATCCTCATATTAAACTTGCTCCGACTAACCGCATGGACTAACAGATGTACCGTGGTGGTTGGGAAAATTACACCAAATTACATATGGAATTTTAAATAAAAAAAATACTGCGCCGTTAAATTTAACTCTATAAAAATTATTCATAGAAAAAATAATTTATGTACTCAGCATTTTAAAAGTATTTAAAAGCAAAACCCCCGAAATTACCGCGTCAACGTGAGAAAATTGCATTCCCATACTGCTGTAATAGGCAACTAATTCCCGATGTAGAGGTGTATAGCTGGCTTCCACCTAGAATCTCCCGGCAGCAAAGTCCAAGCTCCAGAGAGAACTCTTCTGTCCTCGGTTTGTCATGTCCTCTCCTCTCCTTTCCATTACTTCTCTATCTCTAGGTCCCATCTAGAGCACAAATCACAATTTTTTTATTTTGGAAGGAATAAATCCCCAATTGCCCATGAATTTAATAAATACTCGCTATTTTGTTCCTTGGCGGGAAGAAACAATATATGCCGGGACACTCCCTTCCAGGTCTACCAATAGTCATCACACCTCTTTGCCATCGCATATTTCGGACTTATAGTGCTAAAAGCCCAAATCTATGCGGCAGGGAGAACTAACAAGTATAGGGTTAACTAGTGGGGACGTGGGGTTTGAATAATACTTACGTTTAATGTATTTACTATATATAACATAAGAAAAATATTGACAAAGGAATATTGAATGACGGTAATTTATCAAATCGGCGAAGTAATGTGATTTATTATGTCAAGTTGAATAGTGGTCCAGAAACCTCCTTTCTGATGCATCAAGGTTTGAGAAACTGACAAAGTACCTTTCGTTGTCACACTTGATGATTGGTGTATTTCGACCACTCGCGCCGTCGTCTCGTAAGCTTCTTTTTGAATCACAGCTATAGCAGCACTCTCCGTCATTTCTCTGTAAGTATATCCCCTGAAAGAGCCTCCTGATTCTTCTTTTACAAGAGGCTCCCCACGTACTCCATGCTGCCTCAGAGCGCCCGTCCTGTTTTTGCTGTTCTGATGTACCCTTTCGGTTGAAGGTCACTCAGATTTCCTGTCTTGTGCTCACTCAACTCTCGCACCTCTTGTACTTAAATTCCACATCTGATTTTACTTTGCCAATCGCCTTTGCAGTACAACGCAACTTAACGTGATTGGTGAACAAGATCTGTCATCACAGGTTATTACTCGGTGACTCGCGGGCACGTTCTCAATCCTTGCTAACATTCCGAATAAAACGACATGGGTGTTTCAAAATGAATATCAGAAGTTTAATGCTTTGTAGTATTTATTACATTCAACTTACAATTATAATAAATACATTAATTAAAAGATCAACTCAAACAGTTTTCCTTACAAGGGTTCAGCGTGAGTTCCTTCCGTCACAAGGCAGACATCGAGGCGGTAGACAAACATTGATCGCGTATGAGCTGGTTGCGGAGGCACATACATATGATCTTTTATGAATCCCCAAAGGGGGTCAGATCGGGTGAACGTCGAGGTCAACGGAAAAAAGCTCCGTCTTCCGATCCCTGTCGTTGGGTAAACATCTTTTATCTAATCGCGATCTAAGTTATGCCAGCAAAACGGCGATCATCTTGCTGCCAATTAACGTCCTCTTGTTCAGCTTCTTCCAACTGAGGTACGCATCACGACAATAAACACCAGTTTTTAGAGTTGTTTCTCTGAAAAAGAAAGATCCCTAAACTTTCCGCCAAGATATGGCACAAAAAAATTCAGCTTAGTTGAGTCCCAATGCAACTGTGCCATATCGTGGGGATTCGATGACCCACAGTTGTGCACATTATGTGTGTTCGCATTTCCACTGAGGTGAAAAGTCGATTTATCACTGAAGACGACAAGATCCAGAGTACGTTCACCGTCAACATTTCTTTTGAAACTGTGGCAAGTAAACCGTAGTCTGTGGGATTTTAGAGGTTGTAACAATTAAAACCGATGTAGTTGGAAACATCTCCTTAAAAGTCTTCATACAGATGCCACTGTAATTAAAGTTCTCGACTAACCCTCCAGACTGTTTTCATGGGGTTATTATTCCTTAAAACACAATTATTTATTTTGAAACACTCGGTAGTTTAAAGATTTAAACCGAGCATTCGCCAAGTGTGATGCAGGTACTTGTCCCACTGTTGTCGGGTCGCAGCATCCTTGACTCAACGGAGGGAGCCGGCTGACTGCTTGAATGTGACCAGCGGACGTCTCTTGCCGTACGCCTAACGACTGCTTGCACATCTCGAAACATAACCTAAGTGCCACTGCTTATGTATTTAAAAAGAATTAAATTAACTACCAATACGCAGACAAACCATTGTTTTTATTAATAAGAAGTTTCGTCCATAATTTTGAGAGCTCCTCTGGTACAGACTAACTCGATCGAATTCCTTCTGAAGTTAAAAAGTTTTACAACCAATAATATAATTTTAAATTGACTTTTTTCGCTAAAATACATATTCTTCAGTTTTGAATTAAGTTATCAAAATATAAATAATACATACTTACATTTTTAATGGATGCAAATATATATCAGTTCAAAAAGAGAAAATTTTGTCTATAGATTATATCCAGTGAGAAACATAATTAAACAATAGCTTGGTATGGTTAAAATTTATCAGTGCAAATTGAAATAAATTTAGTTATTAATTAAAATAAATAATGATAGTAATTAATACTAAATCATTTAATCAAGCGTTTAAAGTAAACACTTTTTTATTACATCAAAGACGACTACTCAATCTTAAAATAATTGCTATCGATCATAAAATATTTAGCCTTAATCAATAATAATAATTATAAAGTTTATATAAAAATGCTTTAAAAATAGTTTAGTGAAAAATATCAAAAGTCAAAATATAAAGGATTGTGTATATTACTAATTAGAAGATGTCATAACTTGAGCCTAACGTCTTTACTGTTCTTTCAATAAATAACGTTTCAGATAAATTACATACAAATAAATTTCGTTCAAAATCTAAAATTTTATGAATATCACAAATATATTCATGATGTTATTCTAATTTATGGATAATGACAACATTATGATTAAAAGTTGCATCATTATTTTGTGTACTTTCAATCCAGTTTTAAGAGCACGTTTAGTTTGTCATATATAACATTTCCACGATTATTTTGGCCACAATTTTTGTGTGCAACATCGTGTAGATTTCTCTTTCAATTTTACCTCTTTTTATTTGGAGGAGAGTGTAACAGGCTACATGAAGGTGATCCTCAAACAGGAAAATCTCCTTTAATAGTATAGGAAGGGAATTGAAAAGGAGGGATGTGAAAGGTAGCAATGTTGTCAAGGGTTGACTAAGGTCCCGGGCTATACTTTAAGAATTAACTTACATAGATGCGGAGGAAAACTCTAGAAAACCTGCATCAAGAAGGTCGGGCTGATAGCTCCTATTCACACTCCTTTCCGAATGACGGGAGAAGGTTTTCTGTAGGGTCGCAGCACCCCCTTCTCATTGTCTCCACGCGTTTCAGGAGGCATCCAATGGGATCAATGGACAACTCTGACCGTATGCACAAGATCTGCGACCCAAGTACATAAATTGCCTAAAAGATGTGAAGGTGCCTCGGCGTGTGAGAACGTTAAAAGTAGAAATAATTTGATGGGCTATGGGTACAACAGGAACGTCAAACTAGTTGTGTTTTTGTTGGACTCTAAAAATATTTGTTGTTATTATATGCAGTAATTATCTTGCGACGTTAATATTAGAAATTTTTGACTCAGATTACAGGCTAGATTTACTAATAATAATTTTCTACTTACCTGTAGGTCTTTGCCAAATGCAAGATATTTAGATGAAGCGTCTGTAGAAATCTCTCGTGTCCCACAAAGACCTATAGAAAAGTCATTTTCAGGAATATTATTAGTAATTCTGGTCTGTAATGTTGGTCAATTTTTTTATTATAAAATTGCTCTTGGAGAGGTTCCAAATGTTTTGAAAAATTGTGAGTTTCATATTCAAATTGTAACGCTCAAACACATTTGCTCGGACTTTGGTGGTGCGAAGTCAAAAGAGAGAAGACAGTATTTGAGCCAGGGATAATAAAACCCAGATATCATGGTGCGTCTTGGGTGTTTCCCAAGTATGGTAGGATTTGGCTGTATCGGGCGGTGTTTTTCCCCAAAACCCTTGGGGGAGAGGGCAAACTGTTACTCCCAGATAAGAGTAACCATAAATATTATTATTAAAGAATGAAGGTTTTCCCGGAGTATATTCTGAATAAACAATTCTTGGTCGTGGCTTAAACTCCATTTAACCCGGGTGGAAACCCAAGAATTGTTTATTCATAAATATTATTGGTTAATATCCATCCCTACACTTGGAATATGACTAGATGGAGACTGGTGGATCAGATGAGTATTAAGAAGGCAGACTGAGGAGATTTCGAGACAGATGATAGGAAATTAGGAAAGGACGGATGATTGGAGTTTAGGCAAGGGGGATTGTGGAGACGAGAGCGGTGGATCGGATGAGATTAGAGGCAGATTGTGTTGACGAGCATTATCGGACAGGTAACCCGAGGAGACGAGGATAAACTGGAAAGTGTCCTGAACGAAGAAGAATAGCAGCGGCGGCTCTGATTTGGATCGAGCACGACCCAAATTAGGAGGAAATTGCAACGAGGAAGACTCAGGAAGGTCCATTATGATGACACGATAATTACCCCTGTAACTTTTTACTGATTTCCTATATTGCTAGTCCGAGTAGTTTTGTATGAAATATATGAGATGGCCCATATCATACGACCCTGAGTTTAGAGATCGAGAATTGTTAATTTTAAGTAATTAATTTTTATATTTTTATAATAATATTATATAATTGCCTGCTTAAAGTTTAAATATGAGATAATTGTAATATTGATGTAAATTTGTTTAGGATATAGTAAATTGTTTCCTTTTTTATTATAAAAGTTAATTCTTAAAATATTAATATTGCACTAAAATAAATATATGTCCCCACTATTCATCTCAGAATGAAATAATTTAGTACTGATTTCTCGGGTATTTAGATTGTTGCATAGAAGGAGTTCTGCGTTTCTTGACATTAGTTCAAATTAATGGATAATGGCATGAGTCCTCCTCCAATATCATCTGATAGAATATTTCATTCACTTATTTTTTCAGTAACATTTTGCCGTTTATTATTCTGTAAATTCAAGATTTTTAATTAATTAAAAACTTTATACTGTTTTAATATATTACAAATGCAATGGGACGTCAATTCCAAGGATTCAGTTAAAGCGAAAGAACATTTCTATATATCTTTTGTTACAATTTCTTTAACGTGCCATGTTTAGGATCGCTTTGGAGTTACCCTTTGATACCTACGAAGAATCAGGCTCGGAATTGTGTAGCTAAAGAATGTTCCTGGAACATAAATCAATCTGCGCGATAATAATAGGAACTGACAGTCTCTCAAGATACGTAAGTGAGAAGGAGTGAAAAAATTTAATTGATGTATTGTCTGGCTGTCGGCTTTAAACGTCATCTTATATTCTCGGAAAGAAAGAGTAATGCAGTGAAAGCATCCAATTAAATGACGATCATAAGGTTTTAGAAGTTCTGCAACACACTTCCTGTTCTACAAATTCCTTCATGTAATCTTTTACAACGCTAGTGTCTCTGCCGTCTAGTCTAGTTTAACTAGACCTCAACTAATGTATTTCCCTTCCTTGCGTTGTGTATACGAAACGCAATTACAGTCGTTAGCAAACAAAGGGCTTGATGACTCCTAATTGGCCCTACGCCCTATCCTATCCCCTTGCTACATAATTCATCCAGCGGCTTCCCTCAGAACTCACTGAAACCGTGTACGAAGAAAGACAGCTCTAGATTGTGCATACCATATAAAAGGGAGGAAATAAATAATTACGTCTAATGAGAAAGTCATATTTTACATTCACAAAGAGAATTATAAGTAATATATAACGACATTAAGTCTAAATTTAAAGATAATGTGCAAGGAAACGATAACTGCATACATCAAAATTCGCCTGCTGTCCCTATTAAAGACATTATAGGGAATACAAAATGGACACCAGTAATCATCATTCATAAAGTATAAAATTGTATTGTAATAAATACAGAATACGATGTATAAATGGTCAGCTGTTTGATCTATCAATACCAGTTGTTCCTCTCTCTCACG
This sequence comes from Eucriotettix oculatus, assembly GCA_034510155.1. Taxonomy (NCBI): domain Eukaryota; kingdom Metazoa; phylum Arthropoda; class Insecta; order Orthoptera; family Tetrigidae; genus Eucriotettix; species Eucriotettix oculatus. Next base: position 25,457,226 of record CM067378.1, on the reverse strand, counting down.
GAACATGAACAGTCTCGAAGAGCTGATTTTAAAGATAAGGGAAACGAACTTATCTTTTAGTATATTAAAATTTAATCACCCCAAAACTTATTGACTAATGCATTGTACAGTATACTGTTCTAAATAATACGGAGAAAAGTTACTCAATTACTTTCTCAAGAGCTGTCGACTTTAAAACTTCATATTCATACATCTCATAGATCTTTGTTAGAAAAACGTTTCACACAACATACATAAAAGGTTTTTTATTTTCTTTATAAGGCTTTATGTCGCATCAAGCCGAGGGTTATTAGCGAACCATCGAATTACATCTTTCACATCATACTTTACAATCAATTCTTAAAAGCCATTCAACAATTTGCAAGAGTACAAAAACTGTTACTTCTTATCAAAAAGTAGCTCACGACTTTGTTCGCGCCGAAATAGTTCTTTTTATTTTGCCCTAAAAACGAAACAACAGGTACGGAATTTTGATAAAGTTGAATTCAATGAATATATAAAAAGTATGGCATCATCTATTTATGATCGCTTCAGGACAAACCTTATAAATCGTAGTTGGTTTTGAACAGGTCCCACTATCATACGTTTCGGAGCTAATAAAAATAAGCAATTATTAAATATTAAAATTTACCTGATGCGACAAATAAAACCAATATACGTATAGATCGTATTGACGATACAAAGAAGTTTATTATTTCTCAGGGATTAGGTCTTTACCAACAATAGGTTAATAATGGCGCGAATCCTACTTCAACAATAGATGGAGTGCTTCGGAACAAAAATAGATCAAGAGTATAGTCAACCCGTAATTATTGGAGACTTTAATGCGCGGATAAGATATATATATATATATATATATATATATATCCTGCAATAATTGAAATAAATATGCAGGAATATTTAAGTTAAATCTCCTGTTTTTAAACCCCCAAATTTTCATTGAAATCCGTTGAACCTTTTCGGAGCCTATTATAGAAAAACATACAGACACTTAAATTTTATTTATTGATATAGGTAATTACATTTAAAATTGAATTTAAAGTAAAACAAATAAAGTACATTAAAAAATTTAACTGATCACCTAGACATTTATCTTTTTATTTATAAAGGTCGCATCGACTGCCTGGTCGTAGTGTATTTCTCTGTTGCCAATTCGATAGGATTGAAAAGTCCCAGAAGCTTCTCCCTTTTTATTTTGTAAGTTTTACATTCCATTTATATGTGTAGAATCGTCAGGTTAACATTAAAAACCCTGCATACAGGTTTTTTTTCTCCTGTAAATAGTTAGGAGAGCGTTAGCTTTGAATGCAATGTTCGAATTCTGTTAATAACAACTTACTATTTCCTGAATAACTCTTCCATATTTATTATATCAATACTATTTACTATATCTTTTAGAAACACATCACTATTTGTTATTTGTAGCTGAAAATTTTAGACTTTTGATTATTTCTTTCCGTTTCTTCATAAAGTGTACATTTTGTGAGGAAATCAGTAGTAGCTGCGCTGTTTTCCATGTTGGGGCCACAGAATACGAGTTATGTGGATGTTTGGGTAAGCTAATGTCGTTTTTGTCAAGTACATCTCTAATCTGGGGAATAGAACGGAGCAGGGTGAAAACATGGGATGTGCAGTAAATATTTTGGAAATTCAGTGATCTCTCTTATCTCCTCATGCAATGACACTCTAGCTTAGAAGGCATATCTTATTAAAGAAATTTCTCTTGTTCATCAAACATTATTTTGCTCCAATGAAATTTAATTTCAAACATTAGCTTATTAAAGGTATGTAGATAACATTTTTTGTATTATTCGTACTCATAAAGTAAATGATTCGATGAATGTTTTCAATAACTATTGTTCCGATATTAAATTCATTTTTGAATTGGAAATAAATTGTTGTCCTAATATCCTTGAACTGTCCACTTACCGTTGAAAACAATTCATCTTTTAACTGATTCCATAAATCAATTTATTCTGGCAGTCTTAAGTTTTTTCATAATCATACAATTAATCAAAGAAAAAGTAATGGTTCTTAATTTTATGGGCAAAGCCTTGTTTTCATCATTCTGGTAACCTTAATTATGTTTTTAAAAATACTGAGTGGCAATTTTTATCCTATTGACTTTATTGTAAAAAATAGAGTTCTCAAAAATAATTATCTTTATGATAATACAAAAAATCTTGTCCATCAAAAATCTACTTCAAAAAATTAATTTTTTAACTTATTATGATCATCTACCTACTAAATTTAAAATGTTATTCAAAATATTCAATATATGTTATTTTCAAATTTGTTAATTCCTTGCTTCATTTTGTTGAAAACACAAAGATGTTATAATGTTTACAAAATTTTGTGTAATAATTAATCATATTGTTATATTGATCAGACTAAACGATCTCTGTTAACTATAACTAAGGAACATAAACAAATCTAAATTTTCTAATTCATAACATTCTCCTATTATATAAATGTAAACAAGTACATTTATCAGTTAAATTCAATGTTTGATGGTTCATTAAATAGTCTTTTTTATTACGGTTTTATGTCGCATCAACCCAAGGCAAATAGCCTTTGTTTGTCACATCTTTGAGTTATTCTTTGTTTTATACTATCTTTGTTCATCTTATTTCAGTCTGTCTTAAATACTGCCAAGGAGTACATGTGTTGGACAAAACGTCTACTAATTTTAAATTTTTATTTTTTTCAATATTTTATTGTATTACGGGTCATTAATTCTTTTTTTACTTAAATTAATTTAAATGAAATGAGTAAATAATTTTTATATTGCACTATATTATAGTGCGATGCAAAAATATTACTCACAATGTCACCAATCTTTCAGATAAATTAGTTAGACAAATTAATAAATGCTGAAAGTAATAAGATTCGGAGTAGAAGAAATGTACATGTTTTCGTGAATAAGCTTTCCTGCTATATTTCTGTCTTTAGGCGATTTCTTTCATATTATTTCTGTCTACATATTTCTTTTGCCTTGACTGACACTGGTAAAGACTATGAAAAGTGATTTCGTCATTGCACTGGCTATCGGTAACATTTATTTTGTTTCACAAAATTTAAAAGTTGGTATACAAATCAGCATCAGACCAAAATTCTATAGGGAAGGTGGATGATAGTTCTTCTCCAACCTTCACCGGAAAATGTGAGTACTCTTTCCTATTGCTTGAACATATTGAAAACTCGAGTTCTTTTCCTTCAATCTGTGATTTAGTGTTGACTATAATGCCAAATAAATCTTTCCAGTTGATATCAGAGCATTTACACGAAAGGAGACTTTGATTATGTCTTTGACGTTGTTCTTTAGGAAGATATTTAGAACTCAATATAACAGTTTCTTTGACAATTTGAGGAGACGAAAGAAATAAGCGTAGTCAATTGAGGATTGAAATAGAGATCCAACAGTGTGACTACGAAATTTAGTGCTATGTCTGACGATGTTTATTTTAAAGAAGGGTTTGAAGAGCTTAAGAGAAGTAATGGTCTAAAGATGAAGACAGAAACTAAATTCCAAAATTGATGGAAATGATTATACAAGCCCAGAACGAAAAGAGCTTCTTAAGAGAAAGAAGAAAAGCTTCGAAATGCGCGTAAGGAAAATAATTTCAAAATTAATATTTAGAATCGATTCAATTCTGAAACATCGAGCTTTATTAATAAACTTATTGTATTTTGGTGATTATTTTGCCGTATTTACTACGTTAAACGCAATTAGTAGTCAGAAAATGTTTTAAATGCCTCTAAGGACCAGAAGAGTTGAAATTTTTTTACTCTGCCATAGGCCCGTTCTTTGCCCTTCCAAAAACCAGTTTTACTTTTTAGTTTACGACACATAAACCTTTGACACACTCCCACACATTAAAAAGCTTAAAACGCTGTCTTTATTACTTTCTCCAGATGGAAGAAAGTCGAGAATACTAGTAATAAAGTTTGATTTAAAATATGGTTTGAGTGCATGCTGGAAAAAAAATGTCATGGGAAAAGGAAAGTTAACGCATTATTTTCACATCACGAATTCTTTTGAAGGAAATGAAATATAACGCCTCTCACAAAATACAGTGCGTGTCCCTGACTTAGCTTTAACTAACTTCATTTTAAATTTTAACTTAATTATGATTTGTTACGTTCGTATTGTTATTTCCCTGGTCATACATTGCCGTGTTCCAATGTAATCAAGTGTTCACGATACTTGAATACAGTTCTATACATCATTAATGTCATATGGAATAAATTAAAATTAATTCGTGATCGTGTTTCATGTCCAAATTAGCTCGCGGTGTGTAAATTTTGCTCATATTCAAGGCTATAAGGTTATTAAAATTTTCAATTAAAAAGATTATGGGAGTCAATTATTCTGATGGACCATTTACTGACCACTTTTTCCCAGACTCGGGTGAACTTCAATTGAAATAAATTCTTCTTTACTTGGATATATACAAATTTACATTCTGGGAAAAATTTCATGGAAAAGATCAAGTTGACGCATTATTTTCACATCGCGAATTAATTAGAATAAAACGAAATATTACGCGCCTTTAACGCAATAATATTGTAGTACTAGGGGAGGCCTTAGTATATTTGGAAATCATTATAAATGGAATGAATAGGGTCCTGGAGAAAGATTTCAATATGAAGATTATTAGAATGAAAATCAAGGTATGGGAAAAAGTGGAATAACAAAGGGTGTTAGATTGGGAAGAGATATTTTGAAAGGAGTTAAGGAATTCTGCTACTTGGGCTGCATAATAATTAGGAAATGTAGAAGTATACTGGACATAAAGAGTAGTATAACATTAGCAAGGAAGGCTTTCGTTAAGCAGAGGAATTTACTTGTGGGTAATGTAAGTGTGAATATTAGGAAATAATTGCCTAAAACGTTTGTATGGAGTGTAGCTTTATATGGGTGTGAAATGTGGATGGTAATAGTTGTAGAAAGGAAAATAATAGAGATGACTTTGAAATGTGATGCTATAGGAGAATGCTGAAAATCTGAGGGGTGGAAAGAGCAAATAACCAGGAAATTCAAAACAGAATAGGGGAAGAACGAACAGTATGGAGGACTTTGACTAAGGGAAGGCTAGATTAATTGGCCACTTTTTGATACGTGTTGGTCTTGTAAATTAGCATTAGAGGGAAATGTGTGGGGTAATAACAGAAGAGGAAGGCAAAGGATGGAATACGCTAAGCATATTGTGGAGGATGTGGGATATGCTAGTTATGCGGAAATGAAAAGTCTTGCGCAAGATAGGTCAGAATGGAGTGTTGCATCAGACCAGCCTAAGGACTGAATATCACAATAACAATGTACAAGGAACATAGTTAAAAAAATATAATTATCGTCCGTTACTGTGAAAATGACTAATTCAAACTCTTCTTTCCCGTAAATGCTCATATAGCCAATAGTTAACACTAAATTGCAGATTGAAGGATAAGCCCTCGAATTTATAATATATTCAATCGATAGAAAAGGGTACTCACATTACTTTCATGTGAAGATGGAGAATCACAGTCATCCACTTCCAGAATAAACTTAATTATATGTATACATTAATATTATGTTTATTTTAGGATTATCCGTTGTTAAATACATTTTATACTAATCAGAAGTTCCGTACGTCAATACAATTAAATGATTATCAAGAGCTAAGATGCATTCATACAATTGCATTATATATATTTGGTAATTTATGCCATATGTTACTTATTTGAAAATAATTACTTTTCGTTATTTGGTTGTTGTCATATTTTTATTAATAAGAATCAACCTCTCGTTACGGTTTCAGTCATGTTTTAACGTTCCTGTAATTATGAATTAATCTATTTCACTTAACAATAGAATAAAATATTCTCGATAAGTAGTATTGCATATAACAGAAATCTATTTGCTGCCAGTTTATTTTGATGGATCACTAAACAATATTTCATATTTAGGAATTATATATAGTACATATATATTTATACATCAATAAACAAATGTGTAATCAGCGTGTTTCTTCCCATCTGTTATCATATTTATAATTCGATATAGCAGCCTGCTGCTTTTGTGACTTACAAAACTTTACTGATCAGCGGGTTGCCGAATTATGTGGGGCATACATTTTATGAGGAACTTTCGTATTTAATAAGACATTACACTTTCCATTAATAATGAACAAATATTATTGGACATTACACGTCTTTGTGATTCACGTTTATCGCTTTCAAATATAGTTTTACAATTTTAACTTTTAAAAATAAAATGCTTAAATCAATTACCATCAGATATTGAGGTTCGCATTTCTGTTACGGAAATTTATACCGGATTATTAGTCAATAGTAGCACGAAAGGTTGAATATTAAAATATTTTTGTAATAAAAATAATCAGGTAACTCAAGCTTTACATTGGCTGCAGTTTAATCATTAAATTTTATTTTTAATGGTTTCAAATGGTTATACAGTAAAAGAAAATTGAAACGCATCGTTTCATTATATTTGGGAACCAACATATCTTGTTTGGTGTGAGATCCACATTATAATAATTATTAATTATTGCATTCAACATGTAAACGTTTTTCGTATCACTGTGCATAAAACTCTTGAGAATTCAAAACATTTTGTGGTTAATACTTTAGAACCTTTTCTTGTTTCAGATATATTAAGCATGCATAAAAATTTCATTTAATTGGAGGTTTAAGAAAATACTTTCAGGCCCACATTTTCTATTTGGACACAATAGGGAAGAAGACGAATATTTATTTTCTCCGTCTTAAGTACGTACAAAACTTGTATTACTGAAGTGTAGTTATTGCTGGTGAAAATAAAATTATATTTCCCGTTTAATTTCTATGATTGAATAACACATATAATAAAGCTTTGAAAAGAAAATATTTAAAATTAAATAAAGAACGTCTTGTAAATGTTCCACGTTTTTGTTCCTGATACTTAAATTGTATTTACCTTGGCCGTGAGTTATTTTTACGTATACAATGCAAGCACAAAATTCTTTTAAAAATAGAAACATATTTAAAATAATTTACCTGCTTTGTTTTACAGCACTGAAATTTCTGAAAATTCGTTCAGAAATTTATCTTTTGAGTTGATTAATTTTCCACATACAGCAACTATCTTACACCCAATCTAAATTCCTGTAAGTCTCCCGGCTTTACGCCCTAAATATCACCGAAACGTAAGAAGAACGGTGTATAAGAGAAAAAGTAAGTTCCACGCCGGTGGTCTTGGCCTTTCCGAAGCTTGGTGCTCAAGAGTCCAGAAAATGAATCACTCAGCGATGTTTGTTTAAGTAACCAAAGCATTTGAAAATTTCACTCCTTAACGCAACGGCGGTTAATAAACAGTAGTTAGTGTTCATTGAGACTTATTAAGGATGCAACCATTGAAATTAAGTTCTACAATTCCAGATGAATTGGATCGTTTTAGATAGTAAAGTAAATAAAAAACAGCTTAAATAAACATACCTACAATACCAAACTTTTAGTGGTATAAGTACTAGTATTCACATTCGTAGGAATCAGAACAGAAATACTATTAAAATGTTGTTTTAAACCAATTTATGAAATGCATAAAAATAAGTCCTCAGTTTCACAATTTAATATAAAATCACTTTACATCGCAATTACCTTGAAACAAAAGAAACATGGTGACTAATGCATAGAAATAATATTCAGGACTTACGTGGTTTTAATTATTTATTGAGTATTGATCTTGAAAATATTGGTTCTGATAGAAAATAATAATTTAAGTTCCGTAGGTGAATATGTATTATCATCTTCAAGAGACTAAAGCCCTGTAGAATGTACCATTATTAATATTTCGATGCAAGTATTTTCAGTAGTCGATATTTTTTGTGATACTTTTTTTAGATACTCAGAAGTATTCAAAAAGTTATCGAAAATTTTCGGGCTGACGTTTTCATAGTTACCAGTTTTGAGTTATTCGTTATTGTTGCTGGTAGTTTTGTCACTTTTTCCTTTATTGAGTACGTGTTGCTTAGTTTTATCGTCACCCAGTCGTCTCTTGTTATTGTTGTGGACGAGCACCAAGCTAAATAATACCACAGTAATGATGTTATTATTCATTTCATGTGATACTTAATCAAAAGCTCATCTCATAAATACAATAAATATGGCCAGCAATTTTCTGTCATAATTTTTCAAATGTGATTTCTTTCCACACGAGGATGGCAACTGCAAAAAGAAAATTGTGGTCATTTTTAAGAACGTGAACTGCATTTTTTTGGGGGTGGGGTGGGGGAAGGATGGTGTAACAGGCTACATGAGGGTGATCCTGAAACAGGCAACTCCCCTTTAATAGGGAATTGAAAAGGGGGGAGTAAAAGGTAGAGCAAGAAAGCACAAGGGTGGACTATTGCCTGCTCAGTGATTCAACTAAAAAGAGAAGCAGGGTAAACCCTAGAAAGCCTGCATCAGGTAATTTGGGTTGCTGGGTACTATTATCACACCCTTCCGAATGACGGTAAAGGAGTTTGCTGATCATGCGACGTGATATATTGGTTTCAAACGTATAAAAACATGTGGAAACACATCCAATTTAAAAAGACATCTCCAACGCCATCCTAACGTTAAATAGTAATAAATATTTACGATATTGACTTATACTTTACGCAACTATTGTACACACTGGAATGTAAAGAAAAAACATTTAAAAGATTAAGGACAGAAAAATTGCAGATGCTAGACTCACAATGACGATAAAGTTATCGGAATCTAAATTTTTCAGAGATTCCTCAAATTCCATAATCTTGTAGGAAATGCGATTCTAATTGTTAAAAGATATCAATAATTAAAATATTTCAGGAGAAATATATTATATATATGCATATAAACAAATGTAAGAATGTCTGTCTGTCTGTGCTTTATGCATTACTACACCATTCATCGGATCGCCAGGAAACTTTGAGAAGTTGTTGAATACACTCCCACGAAGGTTCTGGCATAACGTATCTAACTTACGATAGTAGGTTCTATATATATGTATAAACATATAAAAAGTGAAAAAACGTTTAAGAGGTAGGTTTGTTGTCCATACACGCGTCAAGAAATCAAAAAGTATAATGTGGATTTCCTATCCTCTTGATCTATAGTACTATATCTTTCTTAAATTATAAACGTTTCGCGCCTTAATTAACCTATCTTTGAAAGCAGGACCTGTTCAAAACCAACTGCGAGTTATAAGGTTTACCCTTAAGCTTAGGTGCTAAAAATTAAAATAGATACATAATTTAAAACGTACTTTATAAATATTCACTGAATACAATTTTTATCAAAATTCTGTACCTTTTGTTAATTTTTTATAGGGCAAAATAAAAAGAGTCGTCTGTCCAATTGACTTTATTTGTGTATTTTTCTGTATATGTGTTTATTTCTTGACAGGATTAAGATTCGGACTCATTCCTGTGGTTATGACGGCATAAAGTAGGGGAACGTGAAAAGGTAAATTTATAAAAATATGACGCTCTCAGTGATAGTTTAATCACGTGCTGACAATAGATTACTGTCGAATAAAATAGTTAGGTTAATATTCCCGGGCAACGGCGGGCTCCCAGCTACCAATATATAAAATAAGTCTACCTTAAATGTACCTATCCTTTAAAAATGTCTAATTTTATTTTTTTAAATATTTAAAATAATAAAGTGATGTTTTTCAATAAACATTATTTTGTAATTGATGATGTGCATGGTATAGGATATGTTCTACGTAAAAAAAATCGTTTCAATTTTGGGATAAGTACAGACTCCGGTTAAAGGAGCTTTGCGTTGATTGTATATTGCGTTCGTAAGAGTACTATCAATAATCTTAAATAAGGTAGCACCTTCTCTCTAAGTACAGTTCCTTCCTGACGACAAAACTTCCCTCACGTCCCGCTTCTCCTTCCTTAAACTGCTCTCCCAATTCTCCATGCTATATCTCGCAACTTGTACCAATGTACTACTTGTTTCTAAGTGAATAACTTTCCTCAGAATATTCAAATTTTGAAGAGCATTTTTGATAGGTTTTCTGGTGTCATTTATATTGAACAAATTAGAATAAAGAATAAATATTAATCTACCATACATTTTACCTCTTCTTTTGTTAAACGTATAGTAGTGTTTTGGAGATTCTTCAATTTCGCTTGAGCTACTTATTTAAGAATTGTACAGCAATTGTATCTCAATTGCGTGAGACGTTACGTTTTCTCTAATTAACATAGGGTTCTCTGTCGTCGAAAATGCACCTGAGAAAGTTTCACCCGTGTCTTGCGTAATAAAAGGTACATTGCGGAAGCTCTCAGAATTTCACTATTTAAAGCTACTTCCTTAATGCAAAACTCAAGGGTTCTGACAAGAACTACACCTTATCAAATCGTCAAGGAGAATTTTCATAGTAATATTAGAGCGTAAATTCTTAATTAACATTTCTGTTGTTATCGAATTATATACTCAAATTTATGAAAAAATTACAAATTATATATATATATACAAAAAATAACCATCATTAATAGTTATAAAGTAGTTTTATCATTATTTACTAAGATATCTTTCGACTATATCTCTAGCTATGCCCTCGACATCGTTCGCTCGGAAACAGTTTTTTATTTTGCCGTAAAAACGAAACAACAGGTACAGAATTTTGTTAAAGTTGAATTCATTGACTATATAAAAAATACGGTATTATTTATTTATGATGACTTCAGGACTAATCTTATAACTCGCAGTTGGTTTTTAACAGGTCCCGTTGTCACACGTTACGGAACCAATAAAAGTGAGCAATTACTAAATATTAAAATTTATCTAACGCGACAAATAAAAACAATTTACGTATAAATCGTATCGACGATCCACAGAAGTTTATTATTTCTAAGGGAGTTACCTCTATACTAACAATAGGTTAATTATGGCGTGAATCCTACTGCAACAATAGATGGAGGGTGAATACTCGCCCTCCTCTCTCTCTCTTCGTCTCTCTTATGCTGCCAAAATTACTCCTATAAAAACATAGAAAGTTGGTTTAATGGTATAGGAACGCCTAATAGGATTTATAACTCGCGGTTGGTTTTCACCCCGCCTTTTGTGCGGCAATTCAATGTGTTTATAAATATTTACATTACTAGGTTATGAATATAACGAAATGAAATATACACGAAAATGTAAGTTATAATTCCTGTTGCAATCTCTTAAATTTTCAATGAAATCCGTTATGTCGTTTCGGAGCATAAACAGATCCAGAATATAGGTAATCTGCTTTATCTTTTTGGAGACTCGAATGCAGATATATGAATAAATCTTCCCGTAGGATTAATATATATGTATGTGTATAATGTTATATTTATATCTTCTGCAATATATTGAAATTAAATATGCACGAATATTTAAGTTAAATATCCTGTTTTTAAATCCTTAAAATTTCACTGAAGTCCGTTGAGCCCTTTTGGAGCCATTCGAGACAAACGTACAGACAGACACTTCAATGTTATTTATTGGTGTAGATTATCATTCCGCAAAATATCTAAATCAAATAAATAAGGAAATATTCAAAAAAAATAGTCTGACTCACTTTAAACTTACCTTCTTGGTCACAGATATGCAGATGAATTTAAAATTTTGATGTTACACTGTTAAAATAACATTTACTAATTTGTATGGTAACCATGGTTTCAGACATTCTCTTGGTTATGTTATTATAAATACAATAAAATAGAGATATTGTAATTCTTCAATAACGACGTATTTCAAAATACCTCCTACTAGTTTTTTTAATATTATTTCTCCGATTACAGTTAATCATGCGTGTTCAGACAGTCAATTCTTAACGGGTAAGTTAGGTTTATTCTTAAACTAAAAAATTATTTTCTTCCATTACTTTTCAGTGGAAATTAATATGAAATATTTCAAGTGATTATCGTAAACATTTTACTTGAGACTTATTTTGGTGTTTATTTTTTAATTTTGGCTTCAACATGAATGTTTTTGAGTGTAATAATGAAAATAGTAACGTATGATTTGTCTCCAAAAGTCAGCAGAAATTATAGACATTTAAATAAAACTTTGATTGAATATTATAATTATTGAGTTAAATTAAGGTTGCAATAATTACCAAAATATCGTTTTTAAACTGATGAAAGTAAATGGAAAAGGATTAGAAAGCCATAGTTTTGTAAAACTCCTTATGGCTCCAGTATGTGATTCAAATATTTTCCCGAATAAATAACGAATTAATGCACACTATAGGTAACACTTTGAGCGTTGCGCAATTGAGAAATGGTTGGATTTTCTCATACACACTATTTCAATTTATCACCCACATGCAGAACTATCTTAAAAAATTCACTCCCAAAATGAATGCAAAGGAAGAGAAATTTTCCTTATATATACATGTTTTGTGGTATTTACGTTGTAATGGTCAAAAAATAAACTTTAAACATAAAATCGCGAGGGTCGAAAGTTGGATCAATATTTATGTGAACTCACTGAAATAAATTAATTCGTCCGTCAGAAATTTAGAAATAAAATATAATATACTATCAACAAATTATTAGAAAATCAAGGAGTATTGTTTCTTTATTTGGAAACTCTTCGGATGCATATATATAGAATTTAAATAATTTAATTCATTAAATTTAATAGAAAAAATTCTCGAAATAAATTATCAGAACTTATATTTGCACCTGAAGACGTTCCAAGAAACGGCACTATACGCAGTGCTGTTTTTATTTTGTTATAAATTTATTTTATTTTATGAAACTTTATTTATGACTAACGTGTATGTAGTATTCATTTACTTGGAGTATCGAAACTATAGTAATAAATCTAAACAAAGAGAATCATAATATTAACTAGAGCATTTCGTTAATTTTAAATGAAGTTTTAAGAAGTATGCCAGTGAACTATAGAAAGGGAACTAACAATAATGTGAAACTTGCTCAACATCTAGTATAAAAATCAAAATGCTATACCAAGGGTGGCCAAACTTTTGCATGTCAAGCCCCAATTTTTTGACAGACGAGATCAAATACTTCACATGACTCGAACACATTTTTTAGCATCATAAATTCATGCTTAGGTATTGGTAAACAAATATGAGAAAAGAATTTACTTCGCTTAAGGGACGAAAAGGAATAAATTTGACGCAGTTATACTAAGTAAACAGCAGTACGCATCAATAATTATTAATGTAGAACTTAATAGATAACATAATATTTTATTTATTCAAAATGTTACCTAATCTTAATGCAGAATCTATAGAATATGGCTACCGGTTTTTATTTAATGAAAACTTATTCTATATATAGAAACCGATTGTAAAGATGAAATAAAATTGTCTTTATTCCTCGCACCGCGAGTAATATATGGCTAATAAATTTAGTTTTATGGTTATCTAAGTGTGTCGAGAATATCTAAGTATTGTAGCGTGAGTAAGTATGCATTTGCGAGGGCGTAGCATGACATTGCGCCAAGGTGAAGGTCCGACACCCACGACCTGCTCAGGGATGTCCAGGAAACTACTCACTCCTTACCAGTTCGAATCCCTTCTTCCAGCAACAGGAGGTAACATACCTACGTTCCTTTGGTGCCTCTGCGAGTTTAGATTGCAAACCACGAATTATTATAATAACTAAAAGTCAGTTTACCGTCGAATGTTTTGTTCATTTTATCTGTAATTATTTCGCTCTTTACATAATATTTTAAACAATCTTCTAAATGAAAATAGACTTACTTTACTCTGCGTTTACTTCCTCTTAAATATTATCTATAAATATTTAAAGGAAAGGGTTCCGCTTCTATTTAACCTAGCTACTTGAAAAGTACTGACAAGAAAGTACTTTTAAGCTATTACTAAGAAAAAGGAAAATCATTGTCTTAATGGATATATAAATATATATCGTAGGTTACGGTCACGATTTTTTCAATATTTGATTTAAAAAATATTAAGATAACCGTGTTAAACGCATTCATTGTGTGGATAAAAATCCTTTGTTCTGTAGGTCACTAGCAGACGAGAGAATGCATTAAAGATTGCTGAGAATTCGTCGCATGTGCCCGATGACTAATTTCCATTAAAAATACATACAGAAAATTCAAGGTCTTTCATAAATAACGTTACGTATTTTTGGTTTTGTTAAATGTCTGGGGCGCTGACCCTCACTACCCTGCAAGGACTCATTCTCCCGAGGACCGGTTCAATTAATGAACTCGTTACATCAATTCTTGTCACAGAGAAAATTTTACTGGGTTATTTTTGTTTCCTTTCAGTGATTGCTATTAACAACAGAGAGCTCTCAAAACTCATAAAGAATTGTAAAGAATAGTATTTAATTGTTCTCTTCATTATTGGTCTAACTAATTTATTATATTAGTTTTATGGTCAGTAACATTATTATAAATATAAACGTAGGAATTTCATTAAAAGTAACTTTTTTTGGGGGGGGTAACAGGCTACATGAGGGTGATCCTGAAACAGGCAACTCCCCTTTAATAACATAGGAAGGGAATTGAAAAGGGGGGATGCGGAAGGTAGAGCAAGGTAGCCCAGGGTTAACTAGGGCCCCCGGGCTATGGTTTAAGGATCCTACCCGGTGTTTCACCTAAAGAGATGCAGGGAAAACCCTAGAAAACCTGCATCAGGTAGGTCGGGCATTGGGTACTATTCTTACGCCCTTCCGAATGACGGGAGACGAGTTTGCTGTGGGGACGCAGCATTCCCTTCTCCGTGTCTCCACCAATTTCAGGAGGAAATTGGCCGACTGATCCAATGGGATCAGCGGACAACTCTTGCCATATGCCCAAGGTCTTTGACCCCGGTACATATACCTCCTAAAATAGGTGAAGGTGTCTCGGCATATGAGAACTTTGATAAAAAGTACCCAGAGAGAGTGCGAGTCATTCCCGACATGATCAGGTGAGCCCCACAGTCACTCTGGGCTGAAGCGCCTGCGAGAAAACTCCCGCAGCGCCCTATCATTAAAAGTAACAAATTAATTTTCATCTTTATTAAAAACAAATATTTTTTTGTTTGCAAGAGAGAAACTAGTCGTGGCCGGGTGGTTTGAGAGAAGTTGAAGAGGGTTACAAACAGGGTAATAAAACCTAGACAAGTTGGCGCCTGCCTGGGTTTTCTGAACTTATTGAGGTTCCGGGAAACCTGGAATCGGGCGAACACGATGTTTCCCCTAAAATATAGGTGAAGTGGGGTGAACGGCTCCTCCCAAAGACGGAATATATACTTTTGATTGGTGCGGATCGATTCCCCGATACCGAAGGAAATTAAATAATGGGGTAGGGAAAATGTGTAAAAACATAAAGAGTGGAAATTGAGAGTGGACTGTAAGCAGTGAGAATTAAGCAGAGGACATTTAAGAGTAATAGGTTGGAAAGTAAGTGATTGGAGTTTGCAATTGGGTGTGACAATTTGGTAATGAGTGGAATGCTTGCTCTTGTCCGTGATGGCTAAGAAGAAAAATAAATGAGCAGAAGGGTTCATTGTTCGACCAGGAAGTACAACATCTATGGAAGAGTGGTGGTCTCTAGCTGAGCTTTTCAGGCTAAGCTGAAAAACTCTGAGTGTAACCTCTTGCCGATTTCCTCGTACTGCCAGTTCCGTGTATGGTTGTATATCTATTTCTGTTTCTATGAAAATGTACGAAAATACAATCCCAGTCTAGATCTTGCGTCTCTAGTTTGTAAGATATTTAATTATTGTAAATAATAGTATAACGTATTTATTGTTCACCGTTAAAAAACCAGCTTTGTAAATTAAAATTGATTCAATTGTAGTGTATTGTAAATTAAATAAATATTAAATTAAAGGATTTTCATTTTTCAATTAATTATTTATGTCAACTGAAACCCTTATATTTATTTCAACAGTTAAATTGTTTATAATCCCTACACGACATTGATTTTTGTATAAATTCACTTTTTTTTTCATGTCCATTGTATACTTACCATATGCTGGTGAAGATTTCGATTTCCTCGTTGCATAGAATTGAGGGGATTGAGTATAACTTTTCAAATCATGCATTATGCGGTACGAAACGAATATCATATGAAGTCGTTGACTTAATTCGTTTTTTCTTTAAAACAACGGTCAGACCGATTTCCATGCTAGTGGGAAGGTTCATAACCATCTTCACTCAAAATGTCGAATATTACAAAATTTTAATTGTTTTAATTTTACAAGGAAGCGAACATATTCGAATAAATTTCATGTGAAGGATATATTACAGTAGCCGTTCAATAAACTTATAGTTAGTCTATAAAACTGCAAAATAAAAAATTGAAACTTGAACCATTTGAAGGAACAAAATTGAAGCCGTAATTTGATATGTGGAATGTATACACCAGGAAAACTTAATCGCGGTATAGTGTGGAGGATGGTGACTTATGGGTTGGGAGAATGTTGTTTTAGGATCCATTGTTGGCCCACTCAAAACTGTGGAAGTGGATAGTCGGAGACAGATAAGGCTGGAGGGATGTTCGGAAGTGATTGACAAACAGGTCCTGTAAATAGAGAGCTGTGAAGTAAAGCAGAGCGCTGTAAAAAGTGCATACATTAATGAAGCTTGGTGTTGGGTTGAGAAGTCTGATGGCGCCATCGTTGATCGCCGAGGAGTGTTTGAATGTTGGATATTGGACATGTAATCTGTTTCTGCTAATAACGTATGATGAGATTGTGATATAAGTTAAGTTTGTAATTTTCACCAGCCTCCACACACACACACACACACACACACACACATATATATATATATATATATATATATATATATATATTGGGATAGCATTATTTTGGAGGCAATAAACATCAGGTCCAATGATAATTTGCTGAATAGAGATTCTGGATTCCAATTGAGCCTGGCTTGGAACTCATTGTTTCACCGGAGGAACGCGGGGCTGAGTCACGGGACCCCAGATGCAACGGAGACAGGCCGCGTGACCGCAGCCACGGGAGACTAGAGCATGACTAAGCAAGTGGACCAATGGGAGACGCCCTAGCTCCCGCGTCCACTTCTAGCCAATCACAGGCGGTCTGTGCTTGCACAGACTTGCCTCAGACTATATAAATGCTTATACTTACCGAATTTGACACTTCAATCTGAAGATGATGGCAGAGCAAGCCATCGAAACGTCACTGTTAAAATCTTTGACCCAGTTGGAAACCCAAGAAGAATTTATACATGTCATTCACCGGGAAAGACCTCGCACTTTAATATATATATATATTCTAGTATAAATTGAATTTTATTGTTTATTTAAAATAAGTGCCAGTTTTTATTGAACCTTTTGTTATATTCCTATCAAGCGACCTTGAGATTCCAAAATTGAAACAGAAAATATTTATAAAAAGAGGCTCAACCAAAAATAATTCCGTACCTTTTATTCCGGTAGAGCAATATCATGATGCAAGATATTTACAGATGAATCAATCTGAAGAAATATAAGAAGTCATCTAAATAATTCATCGCTTTTTTAAAACTACCGCAGTCATAAAATAAAGGCAAGGGAACAAAGAATGGATGATGGTAAATATTCTTCCCAAACAGGTCAATACGGAACTGGAACGTTTTGCCTGCAAAGTTAGTAGATACTTTTCCTACAACGTTAGTTAATAAGACTAGAAATATCCTTCATCTCATTTTTAAAACTGCCATCGGGGAAGTGCCATTTTATTCTTTCAGGGTACAAACATTTCAAAGGATAATGATTCATTTACATAAGAAATAATATGTGTATAGGAAAATGTAATTATGTAACTATCATCAGGTTTACACCCAATTATAGATTATCAATGCACCTTTGATCAATTTACAAAATGTCCACTCTTCACAAAATTCCAAGTAATGAAGTTGTGATGATTGTGATTAGTGAATTGTAGGTGAGCTTGGCTTCGGTTTACAGGAATGGAGGCGTGTTGAATCGGTTCTTGGAGGTCGGCTCGGATTAGCTCATTGGTAGAGTGCCCGCTCGGGAGTTCCGTGGTTAAAGGCCCTAGTACGGTCGACATTTTTTCATTCTTGTCTTTCTTCCAAATCAGCTTTACGCTCCTACTTGAGCTTCAATTGTAGCATTTCTACTTCCTTTTATTATCAAATACATACATGCACATACATATCCTATAATTAGTGTAAACTGTACAAAAAATCCAATAACCCGAACGATGATTTCATTCCAGTTTGAAGAAATGGCACTAAGCTAATAACGAAGGAAATTTATAAAAGTTAAACTAAGTTTTTAAATCATGATTATTAAATAATATTGATTATGAGCATTATAAAAATTTTCCAATTTGTAGTTACTCGTAAATTGGCAAAGCAGTACGATTCAGTTAAAAATGACAATCATAATTTTTTCCGATTGTATATTAATCAAATTGAAATGTGATTACACGTTCATTAGAGCAAAATGAAAATAATCTATAAATATGATGTAGATGTGGGATTCATAATCTGAACTTAAATATGCTAATGCTTATTATCGTCTGAGCATGTTACCTAGTTGTGAAGTATGACAATCTCAGGTCAACTGGGAGAAGTTTTTCTATGCTTCAATTTTTTTATATTAGCTTTCTTTGTTGTTCTTGTCAGTAGAGGTTGTTTCTTTGCTTCCTGTCAGCTTCTCTTGTCACGATGCATTTCCACAGTAGACCGATGTTCAGGTCCAGACAGGTTTGGGAAACTGGTTTGATGGATTCAGTGGACGCCAGGACCGCCTGTACGCCGTCTGGAGTTTATTTTGGGGATAGTATTTGGATGGAAGTCGTAAACAAGTTCTACTTATAGTAATTTACATCTCCTCAAACGAGTGAGTTGGCGTGAGCCAAAAATAGACAAACCATTATAAATGATTATGTCGATATCTGAATGCTTTGTTCATAATTCGAGAGGCAAGTTTCTTTAGTCTGGTGGATTGTAAAATCAGCCGCCGATCTTAAATTGAATTAGCTGACAGTCACTTGTTTCTGCCAGCTTAAAAATGTCCAAGATTGTAGTCGTAGAGTTAATTATTATATTCATTCTGCCCTAATACTTTCACGCGTACAGAGAGGTAAAAATATAACTTTACCGAGACGTCTAACAGTTGTATTGTCACTAGGAAGTATTTATATTGTTCTCCAAGTCATGTATGTTATGACAAATATAAGAATCGAAATACATAGTGGTTAAATGTTGGGAAAAAATAATACTTAACTCCGGCCTCTGTGGTGGTCTAGTGGCTAGCGTCACTGCATCGTATCACTGAGGTCCCGGGTTCGATTACTGGCAATGTCTTCTGTGCTTATCTGTGTCTATGTGTTCCCTAAACGAGTAAACCTTACAATGAAGATAAGGTCCCCAAAATGTGGTTCAGTAGTCGCTAATGACCTTGCCTGTTGATGCGGAAGAAAATACTTATCATAATTCAGATGAAATATCTAAAGAAGCAAACATCTGAATCAATGATTCTGGCATTAAATAGTGGCACAAAACCGTAAAATTATCTTTATTATTTTCAAAACACTAACGGAAATTGTAGTGTTGTTAAAAAATTATCCTTAAATTTATTAACAATAAAACATTGAAATTGATCGTTAATCGAAGTTATTTTTGGAATAAGGCGAATTCAAGATAGTACTGTAACGATCGAAAGAAAAACTCCAATCGGCTGAAAGGTTTGCCATACTTGTTGCAATCAACCATGACGCACTCGCCGCCATTACGATCCTATAAAAGAACAACCAGATAGAACAACAAAAATCAGAGAAACAGTAATAAATCACAAAGAAAATTTTTCAATATACTTTATATTTTGAATGAATGTAATGGAACTTATACTTATTTTTACCTGAAAAGACTTTAACATAGAATACCGATACACACTGTCTATCCGTTTCTTCGCTGTCTCACCGATAAAGTACAGTCATAGGCGAATTTATTTCCACTGCGAATAGGAAAATGGTTCCATTATAAATGCACTTTTTAGTTAAATGAATGCAAACCAACTAACAATTTTATATTCAAACATAGTTTAAATTACTCGTGACACAAAAACAAAATCGTTTGAATTCTGTAGCGCACGATTATGTTTTTGTAGCAACACGTACACAAATAAAACTCTTTATTGAACACAAATATAGTACTGCTATTTTATTCATATTTTTCATACTTTTTTCGTACAGATTATCAGTTAGGACAATAAAGATTCAGTAAATACAATATTAAAAAAATGAAAAAATAAAATAGAGTATATAATTTACATGATAAGGTGAAGGTAGGTTAATCCATTTAATTAACCTACTTTATCAGAATGGGTTAGGTTTATTTATTTTTGTGACTATCTGAGGGGCATACGACGTGGGTGGGTGAAGATTGACAGGCAGTGAACTGATTTTTGGAGGATTAATGAGGATGTAACTACTGTTTATATTTCCGGCATGAAAAGTTTTTTTCTCCAGGAATATATTATGGGCTGACTGTTACGAGAAACAACCAAGTTTTGAATTTTACTGAAAATTGACTGAATGTGTTTAGTTGTTAAAAAACGTCAAGTTTACAGTTTGTCGTTGTTTCTTCGTATCCTTGACCGTATCTCCTGATGACTCTGTGTAAGTCAATCTGCTAGGTCCACACTTCTGCAACGACGCACGATCGTCCTTATGAAGGGATTTAATCTGCATTTTTATTTATTTATTTAACGTCGCATCAATCCAAAGGTTATTAGCGACTCTCAGTTTAGAAAAAGTTATACGTAAGTTAAACATGCTACACAATTCGACAAATTAGATACTATTGAATAAGTTTGTTTTGGTCAGTTACTCTAGTAGGCAGCAGATTGCATCAGGTGAAGTATAGAAGTCCTCATTTATTAGCTTGGATAGCAAGGTGTTCCTTTCTGGGGTGAATTTATGGTAGGTGAAAATAAGGTGGGGAATCATGGCCTTCTCATTGCAAAGATCGGTTGGGGTGATTCAAAAAATTTATCTGTATTTCTTGGAATAAGAACCAACTGTTCGCCGGTTAGCCAAATCTGCGACTCGATGTGTCTACGTTTCCCGAATATTTTCTTGAGGGGAAAATGACTTTAGTGGATGTTCCTTTCGCAACACGCAATGATAATTTTGACTAATAAAGAAAATAATGGACATTTTAGAGATTGCTATCAGCAGCGATGTTCCTCCATCCACGTCCCAGAACGAAGTGTCTTCTCTCCCCCAGTGAAGTCGCGTCCATCTTCGAATCTCTGATTGTCCGCCAATTACGACCTGCTTATCTTCAGTAGCGTAAAATGGCGACCAGTACCAAAGGCTCATTCTCCCCCCGCCGCTAGATGTGTGGATCAGTCCTGAAACAAAATATAACGTCTTAGATGTGGCAAATTATCGATACTGTCTTGTCCGCCTATAATGAGTTCAATTCCAATATGCAATAATATTAATTACTGTACCTTTAAAAGCACCAATACATTAACAAAATTAATTCAAATATTTAAACTTCAATATATTACAAAACGAACTATAAAATACAAAAAAAGGTGGTTTTGGCACGGTTTCCAAGCCTTCAGGACATTCACGACATCATAGACGCTGACCGAAAGGCCAAAACTAATATTTTCAAAGACCAATCCCATGAAAACACCCCACGGATAGCTCCTACAACTACGTATTATAAAATGGAAAGACTCATGATGCAACCAAGAACTTTAATGCCATAAATCTCAGCCCGAAACTAGGAACACTATACACCCGGTTACTGGCATCTACATCTTAACAACTCCCTCCTCATATTGTGGTCAATGTAATGCGCTGATCAAAATAGAACACAACATCAGTTCTGCACCAAATTTTATCAATTGGGGAAATATCCACTGGAAGAAAACAAAATTGACGAGAGTACCCAATCCTAAAAAGCTCAAATTTTTAAAAAAATCCTTTAAATTTAAATGTAATGACACATCAGTTGAAGCGGTTATAAATACCATTAAATAGACTTTGTAAAGACCTCGCCGAATTAAAAAAGATTTTTTTTTCATCATTAGTAGAGGAATAAAAACCCTACGCTTTGCCGATGATATTGTAGTATTAGGGGAGTCAGAAGAAGACTTGGGAAATCATAAATGGCATGAGCGTTATCCTGGAGAAAGGGTTTAATATGAGGATTAATAGAAAAAAACAAGGTAATGGAATGTATTATGGGAGACAGATGGATAACAAAGGGTGTTAAATTGGTAAGGAATATTTTGAAGGAAGTTAAGTAATTCTGCTACTAGGGAAGCGTAATAACTAGAGATGGTAGAAGTATTTTAGACATAAAGAGAATCATACAGGTCGAAGCTATGTGAAACGATTCCGTACACGACCTTCCCGTTATAGTAATTTGATTTAGAAAAGCGTATGAGTGAACACGGAGAGGAACAGTGTCCTTGAGTGGACAACCCTGCTGTGTTAAAACTCGCTCAGCCGAAGGCACAGCGGACTGTGGAAGACCTTAGATTCCGAACACAGACAACGACTCTCAGTGAACCTCCCCTTCCCTTCTTTATCCTTCATTCTGCAGGTCAGAGTTGTGATGCAAGCCTCGTCAACTCGCTCAGTTTATCGCTATTATTACTCCGCACTAGTTCTCGCAGTTTTCCCGTCTCCCCCATAATATCAGCTCTCAATTACGGCATTCGGATACGATAGATCGTAAAGGCGGAGAAAGAGAGAGATAGCAATTTCCAACCGGAATATTTAGTACTCTTGCAAGTCTGAAGCAACCACACGGACTCCTTCCTTCCCCGGGCCATTATTTCAGAATTATGCGATTGAATGATTATAAACTTCGCTCGCTATTGGAACTGGAAAAGTCAGCTAAGTTTGTTGTTTTCCGATTACTGGGGCAAGGTTACCTGGTAAACGTGTACAGGAAGAAATCAAAACAGTTTAGTTTATCACGCACAGAACACTTTCTACTGGTGTCAGCCCCAATGGCTGATCCACATTCCCAAATAGAGGAAGAGAAGTCAATTCCAGTAAATTTCTTAATTATCGACGCATAATCGCCAGGTTCCATCCTTTTTTGTGACCAGTACGACTGGTGATGACCATGGATCTGAGACGGCTGGACAATTCTTCGACCAAGCATCTTGTCCACTTCTTGAATAATGCGTCTTTCTGCTGATGACACTTGGTACGCCCTCTGACTGATAGGTGAATGGCTTCCTGTGTTAATTTCATATTTCACCTTCACAGTGGTTGATTTGTTCCTGACTACTGCGTCGAAGCACGAAAAATTATTTCAGAAACAGGAGATAAGGAACAGTGGCAGTTATTTGTTCTCGACGATGTGACCATTCCTTCGTCGGGCGCTACCAAAGTTACAGTCACGTGCACTAAATTAAATGGACACACAGATCTTATAATTGAAGCAGTTCAAGAAATTTCATCTGCTGATCCATGGGGCCAGTAGCTTATGAAACTCGAATCCGCTGTTACTCGCCTCTGTAGGAAGTGGTTGACTAGCAACCATCTTCTTCCCAATGAGTCGTAATTTTTATTGTGTAGTTACTATAAGACTATAACGTGGGAGAAGTTAATAAAATAAAGCCTTCAGTTATCATGACTCCATATATAGTAAACTTGGATAATTAGAAGCTGTAGAGCTGGGTCGAAAGATCAAAAAGTTCGGATTACTAGAGTCATTTGAAATGTAATTGGATTAATTCTCATTAGTAATTAAGACTACGTAGTACTGTACATATTTTTACAATAAGGAGAATAGTACTCGAGAGTGAGCTCACAGTCAATGAATTACAATTTTGCAACGAAATGTTATTTTGCAGAATTTAATCTGTTAAGTCTTGCAAAATCTTCAAATACGGTTTAATGACGACGCGCAACGATGACCGAGTAATAAATATCTCTTAAAATTCAAGCTGTTATTTCTCATCCTCATTAGAAAAATCTCCACATTTCTTGTCAAAAATGGACGATAAAATATCTTAAGTCATCCCACAGACTGCAAGGTTTTCGCCAAATGAGACTTATTCTTCGCAATTATTTCCATTTCCATACTGTCATCCTAGGTAAAGAAAAAGCGGGGATTGGGGAAAGTTGTTGTGCAGGTTTTTTCCTGAGGGTTCGTGATAAACCTTCACTTTCGGCGGTAACAGTTATCTATCGTTTTATATGTTACTGGAAACCATGCAAAGCTACATTACGAAACTTATATTTAAGATTATTGTTGATAAAAAAACGTTCCGCATAACTAAATATCTATCAGAATTCTTGCATTTTAAGTCACGTTCGGGGAGAAATTAAGCTTTACACTGTCTATAAGACGTATACAATCACGTGTATTTCAGTTATCAATAAAAAAGTAATTAATAAGTTTTTCTTTGACGACACTAATTTTCGGCAAACGTTTCCGAACAAATATTCTGAATTAAAGTTTTTTTTGGGTAACAATATACATGAGGGTGTTTTAGTTGTGTACAATTTAGGATCGATTATTTGTAATAAATTTTGTTTTCTTTATTATATAAATTTGAAAAGTTTGTTTTTTATTTATTTCCTGATTCATAGTTAAAATTTTATATATATAATTCCGTGGATCATCCAAAAATGCGGAAGGGAAAAGAAGTCAGCCAAGGGTTGACTAAGGCCCCGGGCTATAGTTTAAGGATCCTACCCGCCTCCATTCATTACGATGATTCTTAATTAAAATGTCGCCAATTAATTGCGACTGCTTATATTTACTTAGTATCAATATTTCAAGTTTTCATGTCTTTCTTAATCAAATACATTTAATAGGCCATTTCATCTTTATTAAAAAATCTTTTCTCTTATTGAAAAAATCAATATTTAATAGCAAAAAGCCTTTTCCGTACATTTTTGTAATCTCTTTAAGTAATATAACTTTAAGATTTCCTTGGTCTCTATGAATATTATTTGTTAGGTTTTTACAGTAGCAAAAAGTAAAGGCTATTTATATGAGTGCTTTTACTTATTACACGCAATATGATTATATGTGGCTAAATATAAATTCCAAGTGGTGAGAGAAACAATGCAAAATTTGGAATTAAACTCTAAATAATTAAAAAATATATAATATGATGAAACCACAGTATTTTCTTGTCTCAAGTAACGTAAGGAACAAACATATAACAATAATTTACAAACCAATAACTGGAAGGTGAACAATGTGAAATAAAAAATTATTCTTTTCAGATGAGATTGCCTCTGTCTATGAAAGGATAAATTAGTCCAAAATACAGCCAAATGATTTTGCTGAAGAATTTGTAGTGTTGGAACGGGACTGGAGTTGGACAATGACCCAGTCTTGCATTGACCTTGGAAAGCGAAAAACTATTTGTTTTGAAAAAGTTAGACAGATAGTGAAAATTAGAAAAGTAACTTTTAGGGTGTATTTATAAACATTTATCAAAAAATGTAGAGACACTACATTTTTGTCTCAAGTAACGTAAGGAACAAAATGTAGAGACACTACATTTTTTGGGTCTAATAAAATGAAACCACATAATATGATTATGAGTATTTGTTAGGTCATCAGTCGTAAGTGTCTTCTTAAGACCTTATCTGTATTCAGGCATGAAAATACTGTCCGAAGTAGGTGAGGGTCTCCCTTTATGGTCGTTGTCCTCGTGTCGGCTACTCACTCTCTTCTTACGTCATGACCATCATCGCGTCGAGGTCGTGACGTCACGCCACTACGGTCGTATTCTGAGTGAGTCATCAGCGTACTCGCTCTCACGGAAGTGGTAGAGATTAACATCAAAACATGCGTTTCGTCCAAATAGTTGCCTGGCACACAAAGGGGTCCTAGTCTCGCCTTTATGCACATATAAACACTGCATTATTGGAACAAACCAACATTTCAAAATTTTACTCAAAGTATTTTAATTTCAATTATTCTCTTAAAAATTCTCGAAATTACTAGTACATGTTTGTCTTTAATATTAAGTGCATTAAAACAGACTTAATTGATTTGTCATAAATTTCAAATTACAATTATTAATAATTATTTATTTTAAACAACAAGATATAATCTATGGTAGCGGAGAAAACAGTCAGTGGAAGAAATACTTTTAGAAATCTGTTGTGTTGAGAAGACAATATGCCAAAATTATTACATGAATATTTATTAAATAAAGTTTTTATCATTATGAGGCTGATTAAAAAGATGTAAACAGAATATGATATGGGTTTTAATTTACCTCTTGTGATTAATTACTTAAGCTCCACAGTTGGGCGACAATTGTGACAATTAGCGTTTAACTTATTGATTAAAACGTATAAATTAATTAAGGTTTTGGATGAGGAAATATAATATTTAATTTATGATTTTGAATTTAACAACAATACGATTTGATTAGAAAACAATAAGACACTTGGATAAAGTTATTTACAGTGAATACGGTAAAGTTATAATAATTTACATACTAAAACTCATTCAAATCCGCGGGGTGAACCAAAAGCTCTTGTAATGAGAACTTTAGGAATTTTATACCAACAATACCGATATAAGCTGTATTCTCTGGTGGCGGTCTGTTTTGGGTTGACGATTTGGAGGCGCCTCTCATTGACTGCGTCAGGATGATCTCATCTTGAGCCGAAAACAGTGGAAACTTCTATTAAAATTTTGAATCCCTTCGTCCTCTGCTCTCGCCAGCAGCCCGCAATTTATTGAATCTCTCTTCCCAAAGTTAAGTCCATTTCGCCTCGTATTGTCCCTAATTTTCTATCTCCCTTTTCTAAAAGCTAATCGCAATTTCAGATGGCATCCATTGATTAGTATTAACAAAATTGCAGCCAATAGGAACATTTTTAGACGTATGATGTAAACAAGTTTCCTCACATATGTTTTGTATTAGTTACACAATTAGCTGGTTCTAATTATCTACGCCTAGCTTTGGACTTGACAAAAGCAAATTATTCTTGAATTAGGAATCGATTTCATTTGACATCTACTATCAGTAAAAGTCCTCTTCCTTATATTGTGACCATATATACGCTGACTACGCACATGAAAAATAAATTCGTCACAGACCTTCAGACGTTTCAGCGCGTACTTTTAATGTATTTAAAACCCTTATGAAAAGAATACAGAAGTAAAAAATATTTAAAATGGTTAAATTTGGCACGTTACGGACATGTAACTAGTTCATGTTAGATGAAATTTGACGTTGAGATATATTTAGTTTGATCTACGATTAACGATTGTCTAAATGAAAGTAACACAAAGTAAGAGGAATTATTGGAAGGTAAAGTAATATGAACTAACAATTTAGAATAACGTAAGAAAGCTACGATCGGTAAGACAGATACAACATGGGTAACACTTCAAAAAATTGGTAGCCCGTGACCACAAACTTTAGTCCCAGAGGCATTTCTTTCGCTTTCCACCTCCAAGACATATGACTTGCCGTAATTATAGTTAGCTGATAGCATTGTTTTATTTGGCATGGTACAGATCTTTCTCTCTTTCACTATGTGAAGCTTTCACTTTAATCAATGTCTCTGGCGTAGAGTGGAAAGAAAACAGCCAGCGACATTTAAACAGAAGCAAAAACTATCTACGTCTCGTTGGCAAATGTTGCACCAGTATGTCTCTGTCGAACACAGAGTGTGGCACTTGATCAAGTTAAACGAGTCTTGTTAGTGTCAGCGCCTTTAAAAATACGCGAATTGTCATTCGTTCGGCGTATCCCAGACACATAATTCATTTTAATTTAATTGATACTATAGCATTACTTTTTAAATCATTCCGTAACATGTTCAATAATTACCTAGTTATTTTATTTCAGGTTAATTCAACAAGGTATTGTATGATTAGGTAAATGAATGTTATTACATATAATTTATTGATTCTTCCCATTAAATGTTATTAAGAACTCTATAAAGGACCGATATTCAATTCTTTTTATTTTACAAACCAACAGATCTGTCTTTTTAACTTTTGTTACACTTTCTTCATATTATACTTATTAATTACACAGTATATTGTTTCTTTCATTGTTATTATAACACATTTCCAGACCTAAACCTTTTCAAAAGACTGTAACAATCAAACACATCTACTCTGATTTCGCCGGTTTCAGAGTCAAAAGAAAAGAGAAATTGTTTGACAAAAAGGGGCAATAAAAGCCAGACATTTGGGAGCTCGTGGGATTAGGCCCACGGCCTGTGAATGTAGGGACCATGGCTGGGAAGAAGCGTGGATTTCCCCAAAAACCTTGGGGGAGAGGGGCAAACTATTATTCAGGACCAGGGACAATAGCAGCACCAGATGAGGTGCGGTCAATACCAGACCGAAGTCTTACGAGGAAGTGAAAACGAGAAAAGGCGTCGCTTGGTCCAAATTTAGATGACACGGTAATTACATCTGTAAAAATTTTGCTCACTTCCTATACTGCCAGGTCCGATTAGATTTTGTGTAAAATATTTCCGCTCTATGAGAAGGTCCATATCATACGACCCTGAGTGTAGAGATCAAGAATTTTAGTTGGAATTAATTATTTGTATCATTTTTTGTAAATATTTATATGTTGTGCTTATTATAGAAAGGCCGGCTATGCAAATTAGAAATTATAATCAATCATTGTACATTAATAATAAATTGATGTTAAAATTCAATATAATTTACACTGCTAACGACTTTTCATTTTTATAAAATAAAATAATATCCCCCTATTCATTTCAAAACCTTCACGATACTCACACTCATCCTCACTGGGATTTTATAGACAAGACTTGCAGTTACTCAAGAGTTGTTTATTAATTCATTTGATTTTTGTCAGATTTACAATGAGAATTATGACAGGTTATAATTACGTTCCGACAGGGTAGAACAGATAATAAATAATTCCTTTGTATATGGAGAAGGAATTTTTTTGCAACGGCGGACAAAGACCGAAGCGCGTGAAGTCTTTGAACTGTTCCATGCATCGTTGCTGAGGTATTCTCTGAAAGGTGAAAGGTTCTCATTAAGAGAGAGTCCCTAGACTCTGGCGAGAGGGAACATCCGAGGACGAGACCTGCACGACTGTCACATCCTGCCCAAGGCTTTTTCTTCCGCCTGTAAATAAGAGAATGTCCAAAGGTACCATCACACTTTTTCCACGAATAGCCGTCCACGACCTCGTAATAGCACAGAGTCATCGTTGTGATGCATACAAACACGAAAGTAATTAAATAAAAACTTAGAAAATATGGGGAGCCTAAACCCATATCTGTATTTACTATTCTGGCTGGAATGGATTTTGTAATAATTATGTATTGTCATACAGAATAATAAATTTGATTTTAAACGCTGTAACAACCATATACAAAAAATTACATAAAAATAAATTACTCCAAAACTGTACATATTTTATACTTTCAGCGTCACAATTTAATACTCAAACGGAAAATAAATTACGGGTTTATCGTACGTAAAATAACAATCATGAAATAAATCTAAACATTGTTTCTATATCTTCATAAATAAAAATTAAAATGTTGCTTGGTTAGTTTTAACTGGATAGTCTCAAAAACTACCAAAATGAGTTCTATTTATCTTCATCAAGTATATAACTTTCCAAATTGCAAGATTTGGAGGGTTCAGGGGAGAGTTAAAATACTGGTTATAGTTTACTACATTGTCCTGGTGATAACATACATAACGTTTTTAGGAATATCTTTTCTTAAAGTTGTTAATGTGAACTGGAACACATTATTAAGGATTTTAAAGAACATGAGAAAGAAGGCTTAATGCATGACTTCTACAGAAGGCAGTCAGCTGTAATAGAAGTTCAAGAAAAAAAAGCAGATATCAAGAAAGGAGTAGGACGGATGCAGTCTGTCGCCAATGCTGTTTAACTTATATATAAAACATGCGATGAAGAAATTTAAAACGGAAAATGGAAAAGGAATCATACTGCAAGGAGAAGAAATGAAAACCCTACGCTTGCCGATGATATTGTAGTATTAGGGGAGTCCGAAGAAGACTTGTAAATCATTATAAATGGCAAGAACAGGGTCCTGGAGAAAGAGTTCAATATGAAGAATAATAGAATGAAAAACAAGGCGATGGAGTGTGAAAAAGGCGAATAACAGAGGGTGTTAGATTGTGAAGAGATATTTTGAAATAAGTTAAGGAATTCTGCTACTTGGGCCGCATCATAACTAGGAAATGTAGAAGTATAGTAGAAGGCTTTCGTTAAACAGAGGAATTTACTTATGGGTAATGCAAGTGTGAATATTAGGAAATGTTTGTATGGAGTGTAGCGTTGTATGGGTGTGAAAAGGGGATGGTAAGGGCTGCAGGAAGGAAAATAATAGAGAAGCCTTTGAAATTTGATGCTATAGGAGAATGCTGAAAATCAGATGGATGGATAGAATAATTAACTGGGAAGTTCAAAACAGAATAGGGGAAGAGCGAACAGTATGGAGGACATTGACTAAAGGAAGGCTAGATTACTAAGCCACGTTTTGAGACATAAGGGTCTTGTAAAATTAGCATACGGGTTAGTGTGTGGGGTAAGAATAGAAGAGTGAAGGAATACGCTAAGCAGATTAGGGGGGATGTGGGTTGTTGTAGTTGTGCGGAAATGACAATGCTTGCGGAAGTTAGGTAAGCATGAAGGCTTACATCTAATTAGTCTGGTACATTGAGCAGACTTAGTTTTAAACTCAAATTTCTTCATATGGTGGCTGAGAATTTATTAGAATATTCGTTCAGAACACAATATTTACATCAACAGGATGAGAACGCAACCCATTTTGTTTCACGATGCCGTAAGGTTGGTATGTATTGCTAAAAACTTTCGCGTAATTACCCTATGCAGTTGCATCAAAATCAGTTCGAACGTTATATAGTGAAAAAGGTTCGTAATCAAGCTTTTGGAACGTCAAATGCTTGGTCTGGAGAAGGCGAAGAACGAACAAAAACTTTTTCACGGCTATATGACAACGAACAAAAGTTTAACCGAGAACGGTCAGACCGTTTGTTTTTCAGAAGCAAACAAAAGAGGAACTGTCATATAGTTTATATGACATCTGTTTCGGATTTTCTAATCGATTAAGGGCTAAGTATATGAAACTACGTTATTAATAAGTTGATATTGAGGACGTCACAACGCGAGAGGAATGGAAAGGGAAGTTGTCAGCCTGTTGGTTCAACTCGAACCCTGATCAACATATTTCAATGAATTTTCATATTCGTATTTGTACCATCTCAACAGACACACAGGATAGATAATGTGCCTAATTTTAAGCTACGACTGAGGATTTTGAACGTATTCGAATCACGCGTTTGAATCAATGGATACGGACAATTGTATCTCTTTGTACTACACTTTCTTTGGGATGACTTCTTCATGTAGTTAATAATCCTAAAACAACTGGAGCACACAGCTGGTACTCTGTAACTCACATAAACTTTAAACAAGGTTTCTTAAGCGTGCATGCGTCAGCTCCAGATGTTTGCATCCCGTCAATGTCGAGAACCATCACGACGAGCGTTTACGATTCCTACGATGCTCCTACTTTATAAGGACTTTCACGATTTATTGAATGTTTGCAATATTCTCCTGAACTATTTATGTATGCCCTTTTGTGCATTTATTTCTTCCCTTTCTCTCTATGTTCTTCCCCGTATGATCAAAACTTTTGCTTATAAGGAAAGTAAATGTAGTGGTCTCAAATGCGGACAGTCATATTTCCGGTTCGATTGCAGGTAGCAGCAGCTTTCCTAGAAGCAGGCAGAGATTAGCCGTCCCGAGGATTACATTTCGATTTGTTGTGCTTGATTTATATACAGAAATAGTTCTCGGGTTTCCACTCGGGTACAGGTGCGATTAAAACGCGACGTTTCGACTACCACGTGCTCTGTTGTCATCTTCAGGCTAAAGATGACAACAGAGCACGTAGTAGTCGAAACGTCGCGTTTTAATCGCACCTGTACCCGAGTGGAAACCCGAGAACTATTTTTGCATAAACTACATCGGGAAAGCCTTAGTTCACTTGTTTTTAATTTATATAAATTATATGCACTGTTACGAGACCTTCTATAATTTTGTGTATTGCCTCTCAACATATAAATTATGTCTGCTGCATTTTTGATATATTACATCCAAAAAATTTTAAAGGAAAATATTCCACCTATTAACGTTTAAATTATTAACATACTGTAAATAAAATAATTAAATTAATCTAACTTAATATTATTTCAATAAAATTTTAATTAAAGAGGTCCCAAAAGTTGAGAGAGAAACGTTTTAAATGAAAATTGCATTTTATTTATTAACGTAATTTAAAGAATTTGCGGTAAACCAATGTAACCAGTATACGCCTTACCCAGAGAATTGGCAAAGGTCGTATTCAGGCATTTTTATGGTGCAGTTTATAATAATAAAATTAAATTTGTGACTCGGGAGAAATCTAATTTAGCGCAAACGAACAGGTAAATGCAAATACAACCAATTAAAATTAGTTCCTTTGAATATATTAATTATTAATCAATTATGCACACGATTCAAAGAAAAACGATACTTAACTATGTAATAATTACTAAAATGGCAATGTCTTAATAAAATATAAACAAAATTCACGTCTTGTATTCGTAATATAATTTAACTAAAGTTAAATTTGTAATTAACGTTACAACAATATCATTTTGATAAAAACATAGGCTACTTTTTGTTTTACAAGTCATATATAAAACATGTAATACATATAAAAACGATAAATCTACATCAAACATTGTTTGATTTTTGTATGATTTTTCTTTTAATGGGGCGTAAAATTGATATAAATTATATATTTTGAAATAAACTGTAATGTAGAATATTCGAAATATTGTGGACAGAAGTTCACTAGGTAAGTAATCCATTCGCTACCTATTCCTATTACAGCTCCTGCTGCCAGCTACCGTACCTCAAAAAAGACTGACAGTTGAAAATTTGAGGGTTTAAAAACAGGAGATTCAACTTAAATATTCGTACATATTTCATTTAGATATATTGCAGAATATATTATTATAATATATAACGGGAAGGTTTCTTAGCATACGCGCGTCGTAATCAGAAAAAAGTGAATGCTCGTTGATCTGTTTATTCTCTTAAACGGATTAACGGATTTAAATGAAAAATTCAGTGAATGAAACAAGAATTTTTACTTAAATTTTCGTGTATTTCAATATCTTTCAGAGTTTTTAAATATTTATTAATCCATTGAATTGCCACGCGTAAGCCGACGTGAAAACCTATTACAAGTTATAAGACCTCTATGGCGTTCCTATACCATTCATTTGACTTACTGTGTCATTATAAGCGCAATGTTGGCAGAATGAGAGAGAGACAGAGAGGGAGGGCGAGTATTATCACTCCATCTATTTTTTGCAGCAGGATTCGCGTCGTAATTAACCTATATTTGGTAGAGAGCTACCTCCTGAGAAATAATAAACTTCTTTGAATTGTCAGTAGGATGCATATGTAAATTGGTTTTATTTGTCGCGTCAGGTAAATTTTAATATTTAGTAACTGCTCATTTTTAAAATAAAATAAATATAATTTATCCCTATATACAAGGGTCAGCCCAAGCGGAAATTTTTTAAAATAATTTTTCTGAGAAATATATAATTTTAAAACATTTTTTGTTATTTTTCTACGTAGTTTCCTTGTACCGAAACACATTTATCCCAGTGTTTTGGTAGCTTCCTGATTCGGTCATCATAAAAAGCTGAAGGTTGAGTTTTTGATCAATTAAGCAAAAGAGTTGAAGGTCTTCATTGCTATTGAACCTCGGACCTCCTAGAGCTTTCTTCAACGGTAACGGAGTTAAAATTTAGGAATGTTTCACTCCTTCTCTCGTCAGAAACTTTATAATAATCCGTTGCGCAATGGAAGCAGGAGCCTCTTGCTCACACATTGCTCTAGTATTGACTGAATGAGACCCAGCATTGGCAGTAGGTGCGGTAGTGGAGTGGAGAGACCTACACGGAGTTCGTGGCTAAGTGACCGGTTCCTCCAACTCTCCTACTAGGCTATATTTGACTGTCTGCCTGGAAGTTGGAATCGAATTGGCTCCAAAAGCGGGATCTGTTTGAAACCAACTGCGAGTTATAAGGTTTGCCCTGCAGCGATTATAAATAAATGATACCGTAATTTTTATATTCAATGAATTCTACTTTATCAAAATTCTGTACCTGTTGTTTCGTTTCTAAGGCAAAATAAAAAGAGTTACTTGCAAGTGCACGGGCGTAGCAAGTTTAATAATAAACCCCAACTACAGCTTCATATTTTGTTTGCGCTCGTAGCTACTTCACTCCAGCGGGAGCGTCTGGTTCTCCTGATTTACATTTAGGTCACAGGGGATACACTTTCTCAACGAGAGAAACAATTCGCGGCCAGCCAACCACTCCCCTGGACCAATGGGTCTCAGTACACGAGCCTCAGTACTTGGAGAAAGCAGCTCATCTGAGAAGCTGATAACATCTAGGTACGTGGGTGTCACAAACACCTCGCACTGCAGGAGAGCAGCCTCGTTATGAGAGTGATTTAAGATCACGTGGCCGTCCCTGGGGAGAATGAGAATGCGTTCGTGTCACACAGCCACATAGAATACAAAGTTGGACTCGTTAACTGGTCACGGATACTCCGAGAGAGTAATAGCCTTGTTCTTACGGAGAAACGTGCTCATAACCCTGGAGAAATGATTCACTTCAGCACCTGGAGTACACTCATCATATGGCGGGAATCCGAAGAAGATTTTACATACGACGGACATTCAATAATTAAAGCGACGAATTAATAAAGAAAACCCTTCGTATATTTACAGAATGAGACTTTTACAACTGATCAACAAAATTCCCTCGACACTTGCCCCGACCAAGAACTATTTGTTTTTGTACTTGTACTTGTCTTGTTGTTTGATCCAGTTCCCTCCAAAAATACTTAAATGAATCCTCAAGTGGCACTGCGAAGAGAATGGAGTAGTATCTCCCAACCCATTTTTTTTGTTTTCTCGAGTCAGCTTAACTGACCTTGTATTATATTTGTTTTTTCTGAACTTCAGCTTCTTACTGATAAAGTTATTAACTACGTCAACACATTCTGCAAATTATTTTACTATATTTTTATAGTAATATGTCGGTTTGCATGAATAATGTCGTGAATGCAGATCTCAAACGAAGTAGTTGACATTTTACCTGGCCGGCCAGGACGTTGTGCGTCTGCCACAAAAATTCGACCGATTTTCAAAAATTCTGTGATTCATTCGGTTATCTCCATACTGTAAAATGATTCCATAAAAGATTTTAACTTGATTTTAACCTTGAGATTTCTTGCATATAACTTATATACGCACATAACTACCGAACGACTGCACCAAATTGGATAATTATTTTTTGTTGTGTTCCTTATTGTAAGGACAGGTTTTGTATAAAAGAATTTCTTTAAAAATCGTTCGGAAAAGTTTCAAAATCTCATAATATGAAAAAATTTTACGGAAAGTTGCCTTATATCCGCGCGTTTGATTATCCAATGTGATTATGGGTTCCCTATACTCTTTATCTGTTTATGCTTTGAAACGGCTCAACGGATTGCAATGAAAATTATAGGGATCGAAGCAGGAAATTTAAGTTAAAGTTTCCTTTTTTTCATTTCGATATCTTACAGAGTTCAGAAGATATTAAAATAAATATTTATAAATCCATTCAATTGCCACGCAAAAGAAGACGTAAAAATCAACTGCGAGTTAAAAGTCCTATCATACGTCCTATACCATTCAACCCACTTACTGTGTTATAATAAGTGCATTTTTTGGCAGAATGAGAGAGAAACATGGGGAGTGGGGAGAGTATTCTCATTACATCTATTGTTGTAAACATGAGAGACTTAGACGGTTTGCCATAAAGTGATCACAAATTGAACCACTGGACTGGACGGACCTGTTAATTAATTCATTCGTATTCAATTACCGTTTCTTTCGCACAGCGAAACTTTGTTTGTTTGATGTGTTTATCGTCGTGTTATTTATTGTGAGTGATAACAAAATGCCCCCAGTGAGTGGTCAAATTTTCGGTTGCCGTACGTGTAACGCAAGTCGCGTTCATAATCTTCAAGACAATGAGACTGAAGAAGAGAGTAGGCAAACAGAATGAGAATTTCTCAAGCGAGATGAATTACGAACCCATACCATAGGTTTCAGGCTTCAGGCGATAAAACAGAAGGTCTAACGTAACTATAACCTATGAACGTTTGGCGTATAACTTCCAAACGACTCCCCTAGAGGGAGGGTAGGAATTTTTATATGTAATAAACGCTCATATATGATTCAAAAAAGTATTTTTCAGGTCAATTACTTTTTCGTCGTCAATATTTGTGTATAATTTCAACCCCTTGCAGCATGTGAGGGGTGGGGGTGGAAATGAGTCATAAGAAAATAACAAGGAAACTATCTACTTGGTGCCTAAACCTGTGTAAAAGGGGGTCGCTGTGTTACATTATGACCTTTAATATGCTATTTAAATAAGAACTCATCCCTTAAGTGGGGAAGAAATTGTATTCTGTTAGAGTACTGAAAATATTTTTAGTCCTGCTATTGTACCGAGAGCATTTTAGACTCTGCCGAGATACTGGGAGTATATTTGGGGTTCATATTGTGACGTTTTTGATACCTCTTTAGTCACGTGTTGACCAAAAATTAAATAATGTACCGGAATAATATAAATAAATACCCGAGATACGGCGGTCCGCAGCTAGTATATATATACAACTAATTGGTAAATGTCGTAAGAACCTATTTATTTAACGACCTTAATCTAGCTAAGTAGCAATATATGAATCTATTAAATATAGAAGTATGTATTATATTAAGTTAAGAAAGCATATTCTAGGTACATCTCCCAGAAATGTTAAACTGAATAGAAAAATCTATGTATGGGAAAATTGAATAACTTCAATATGATATAATAATTATAAAATATATATGCATGTATCCTACAGAAATAAGCCTTTCGTATTCCGTTTGTGTCGGGGAGAGGTGGGTGACACCTTGATCGCCATGCTTGAAAATGTAGCTTTCATTAAAAAGGAGGGTTTTACTGGTTTTTCTGGGTAATCGCTCAGAACTTTATTTTAAAATAATAGTGAATTTAGTACTGAATTAATGTATAGAAATTGATAAATGCAGTAACACACAGAAATAATTCTTCCGGAAACACTTGTACACATTTTTAGGCAAGTACAACAAAACGTTTAAAAGAAATCGCGTTAACCAATGATTATATATTTTATAGATAAAAATTCTTGAAATTACTTTACATGGTGCTATATCTGTTCTAGAACATAATTACCGACTCTTGTGAGTTATGAATTGATAACCAGAGGTTTTTGAGACCAATGAACTAAGGAAGTTAAAATGCTAAACGAAGAGATTTATAACATCTGAGTGATGATTTTTCACGGGCAACAAACAATAAAACTGGTAATATCCATACTCATACAAAAAAGACAATTTGGGACGGAATGTAAGATAGTAAACGATAAACAAAAACGGAAATAAAGGAAAATAAAGAAAGCGACCCAGTCAAAACCCCTAAAGTGGGTCAAGCTTCTCAACTAGTATGAATAACGGTGACTGTAAATTAATGCTATTTTATCAACACTACTAGAGTTATATTTAAAAAATGTCTGCCTCCTGTGAGGTTTGAACTCACGACCCCTGGTTTACGAGACCAGTGCTCTACCACTGAGCTAAAGAGGCTCCTGGTACGTTGTGTTACTAGTTGTTTAGCCTTTCAAAAATCAATTCCATCTCTTTTCACGTATGGCTTTACAACTAATTAATTAATTGTATAGTTGAGTTTGTTTCTTTGATTTCCTATTGTAACATTTTGAAGGACGATTATTTTTACAGAACTCGTTCTATAAATTTATAAAACATGAAATCGAATGTAGATCATAAACGTTCTTCATTCCTAGTCTGATATATAGAATTAATTTTTTTGTAACCCAAAAGTTAGTGACATGATTTGCTTCACTTCTAGAAACAAAAAGATTAATCGAAACTAAGCTTAATAATACTTTATAGAGAGCCGAAGGCTATATTAGTATTTTTTTGTGAAACAGTTCTTTTCCATTTATCAATTTTATATTCCTTTCCACAAAAACAATCTTTATAGTTCAGGGGTTAGTAATTAACGGGTTCGACGTCAAGAAAACTTGTTCAATTATTATTATTATATTTTAGAGAATACTCATTTGCTTCTTATTCAAAGTAGTTTATATTAATTGTAATTAATTAAATAATTTACTATTCATTAGTTATAACTAAGAATTAAGCAGATTTCATTTCCATGAATAAAAGAATTTTATTGTCATGAAGCTTTTATCCATGTTGATTTAAACCTCCAACCTTAGCGTTTGCTGCCTGTATTAATTTTTTTTAGTTAGACAAACGCAAGCCTTGTACTGTAAAAGCAAAAATTCACCGACGTGTGCGTAATTTCTGACGGTAGTCCTGTTAAATGATGCCAGATGTGAAAGTCGGTTATGAAGTCATCCCCCGGGATGGCGTACTTTCTCCCGTCCGTGCTTCCAGACAGGAATGTTAATCTCCGTGTTAAGTATCAATTTGAATATGAATAATGCCTCCATGGACGACCCTTCCTCACTTTACATATTCCCCACCGAGAACGTGCTTACGTTAAGCGCTCAAGAGTTTCACTCTCACCGATAAAGATAAAAATGTTACACTCAGATTATATTTCACAGGGAAAATGACGTCGCCTATTCTTACGTTGTGTTCGAAATAAATGTATATTTTACGTATTGATATAATTGCAACATTCAAAACTATACACATTCTTATAAACTAAATTCTACAGAACGATCAACACAATTCGAAGTTCCTCTGTAGCCTTGGACGAACGTGATTTAAGTGAACATGATAACTAGTACTGTAAAATCTGTGATATCTGTGAAACGTAAAACGCAATACATTTTTCAAATACACTGCAAACAATTTTAAAAAGCGATAACCGAAATTCTACCACAAAAGGCGCATACTTATCTCTCCGAGATTACAGTATCGCTCTCTTCAATGAAAATCATTGACTGGCTTCAAGCAACGGTTTACATATTCAACACTCAAAAAGGAAAGGTTCTTGGCAGCACCATTTTCAATCGCCTATTTCTAATTGTGTTATCATTTACTAAATTTCGCCAAGGAACAATTTTTTTATTTATAATGAGGTTATGTTCTTTCCTGGAACTCTTCAGGTATCACATACATAAATTATTTTGTATTCTGAGCAGACAATGCAATAGGCCTTGTCAAAATTTTTAATAAAAGACACAGTTGTATAAAAATTATTAAAAGCAGTAAAAATTGAAGAAAATGACTAATTTTTATTATCTATATCAAAAACTAAACATTTACATTACCGAGTCGCAATAACAGATGACACAGGTGGTTTCCCTTTAATTCAGGACGAAATGCTGTTGCGTTTGTTTGATATACTTGTTAGTTATCGTTGTTATTCTTTTTATACAATATACAATTAATACAATTGTACTGAAACTATGGTTCACCATTTTGAACCAGAGTTCGTAAAAATATTCGGCAACAACGAGGAGGTCAAGGATTTGTGGAAACCGACTCAGACTACCAGGCAGAGACTTCTTTACGTCAGGAATAGAAGTTTAAATTTGTCTCTTTGATTATTGAACGTCCACCGAATTATGATAAATTATTTTTATTCATATAAAAATATATATTCATAAGACACTTTACACTCTAGAATGTGACCATTATAAGGGAATAATTCTTTCTGGAAAGAATTATCGATAAAATAAAAACGGTATGTCAAATTACAACTGATAAAATAATGGAAAGGGCTATAACTTATTAAAACACCTGAATTTAATAGAATTCGTGTTTTAACAGATTATAGTACAAATACAATCCTCGTGCACCGGTCGTTGGTTTACTAACATTATTGTCAATGTTCTATTTTTATAAATTTTATTTACTATAATTGTTAATATTCTTTAAGGGTAAGAAACTATATGAATTAATTTATTCTGTGAAATGAGGTTACTGACAAGGATAAATCTATTTAGCAAGAAATACACCTGTCGAATAATCGTTGAGCAAGTCGTACATGGTTCCGAAAGAAATGTCGCGTTCGAGAGAAGAAAACAAAGATGCGTATGACCTCTCAGCGCGTACAATGCGGTAAATACATGTTTTATAACAGAATGACAAACGTAAGTCATAAATTGTGCAGCCGTAGGGGAAGTTGGTAAAGAGAGAAACGCGAAAAGATATATGGACGTGTCAAAACCAGTTCCAAACCGTGGAATGCGTTGCAGTGAATTATCCACAACGAGAATCGGGGCGTGGAATTTTTCTCCACAAGAAAAGCTATGCAATAAAATAATTCTCAGCTCCTTTACTAGAGAAACCGTTTGCTTTGAGGAGGAAAATAAAAACAGCTAACCATAAATAAATATCTTGTTAACTACGATGCTAACCCACTTCAATGGTTTAGCATTGCAAGCTATGATGTTAAAATCATCCATCATTTGTCACCAGAAACATAAAATATACACACTAGGAGAACCAGAAGGGTGGGTAGATAATATGGTAATTAGTGAGTTATTACTAATTAAAAATTAAAAACATGATATATTTTGTATAAACAATGAAACTTCTCACAAATGTTCGTAAATAATGTATAGCTAAATGCAGAAAGGATAGTCGTAATACATTTTGAATATATATTTGGAGGGGGGAGGGGGAGAGACAGGTTACACGAGGGTGATCTTGAAACAGGCAACTCCCCTTTACTAAGATAGTAAGGGAATTGAAAAGGTGGAATGTGGAAGGTAGAGCAAGGTAGTCAAGGGTTTACTAAGGCCCCTAGAATATAGTTTAAGGATTGTAGCCAGTGATTCACCCTAGAAAACCTGCATTAGGTAGGTCGGGCTTTTGGGTTCTATTCTCACCCCCTTCCGAATGACGGGAGACGAGTTAGCTGTGGAGTCTCTTATCCATTTCTCCACAAGTTTTAGGAGGCAGCTGGTCGACTGATCCAATTGGATCAGGGGTCAACTCTTACTTTATGCCCAAGGTCTGCGACCCCAGTACATACGACTCCTAAAAGAAATGAAGGTGCCTCGGAATGTGAGAACCTTAAAACCAGAGATACATGCACAAGATTCTGAAACTATCTCATCATATCACTTGCAAGAAACTTGTTTTGCTGTAGTGAAATATAACAGAAAATTTTCCGGGGACATGTCATTCACAAACGCTTCATTATTACATCTTACAATAATTGAGCTATGCCAATATTTAAAAATGTGTGTGATACGGCCTGTTAAAATATTGGTAAAAAGACGAAAAAGATATCGAAGGGTGTTTATTAAATGGGATAATAATTATGAACGTAAAATGTATGTAGAGGATTCATAAATCGTAATTTTGAGGCGATACTTAGTACAGATAAATCGTAAATTATACAGTAAATTGCACTATTTAAGGAGGTCAACATATAATTGATTTTCGCATTATTAGTATTATATTTGGGATAACTCAATGTTGGCTTTCACATTTTAATACCATCGAGTGTACGCATTCGCTTAAAGTTAATTTCAGACTTTGTCAGGTAACATTTTGTCATAATCAAGTTTACAAACACGCGTTTCTTTTTCTAAATTTCCGTTAGGACTTTCACGATGATTCGGTACAACTATATATGAACTCATTCATTTATCCATGTGAGTTTGTTAGACTACTATTTAAAGAATGCTAATATACATATATATAATAAGAACTCGGGGGCGGAACGGGATAGCGGGGTAGGTCGGGATACCCTATTTTGTTTTACTGGATAGTGCTGGAGCTGAGAAAATGGGGGTGGAACATAGTAACTGGTCCTGGAAGCCAACTTGACCAAGTTCTGACTGAGTCTTATTAATGAAGTATTGTTTTGGTCTCTCACATCTGCGAATTTATATATTTTGCAGCATTCCGACAGAAGGTTATTCACAAAACTCCTCGCTTTTAACTCCTTAACACTATATATTCGTAAATTCGGTGTCTTTAGCTGCATATAAGCTACGTATAAGGTTGAAATTTGATTTCATCAGGGCTCGATGAAAAACATTAAACAAACTTGCGTGCAGGGCGAAACGGGATACTACTGTATAAGGCAAAATGTTATGTGATTCTCCAGAAATAAAAGGAAAACCTGTCAGACTCACCTTATCAGAATGAGTTATAGGATGAT
Organism: Eucriotettix oculatus; assembly: GCA_034510155.1. NCBI lineage: Eukaryota > Metazoa > Arthropoda > Insecta > Orthoptera > Tetrigidae > Eucriotettix > Eucriotettix oculatus. Next base: position 25,414,960 of record CM067378.1, on the reverse strand, counting down.
GTACCCAAAAAGAATAGATAAAGAACGGGAAAAGGGGAAATTGCTAACAAAGGCTGTGCAGTTGAAAAAAATCTCTTTATTTTATAAATTGTAATTAGGAATCATCCTATCCCGTTCTGCCGCGGGAGTGTTCTGAACGGAAACGTGTGTTTCTTTTTCCAAAATCATAAAATAATTAAAGCCGTTGTTTTAAGTTATATTGATTAAGTAAATAATAGAATAAATTAATATTTTATACTTTTATGTATTGAGTTTTCTTTTTCCATAATTTTACAAAAATTGTAAAGCATTAAGTGTCCCAGTACGTCCCACTTCCCCTATATGCTGCTAAATTAGTTCAATTTTTCCTTTCTATTTTCCGTTGGTAATGAAGTCTAATTGAAAGTAAAAAGTTAACGACCTTATTTGACTAAATTGAAACCATTAAAAGGTATTGTCAGTGTTAATGAGGTCGTTATGAGTTACGAATGTTTTTTCATATATTATCCTTGTATACAAGGATGTAGAAAACATGCCTCCAAGAGGTTCTAAACGAATTGGTTAATAATTTAAGTAAATTATGAGTTTCAATCTTAGTTAAATATAATAGTTATTAATATCTGTACATTTATTATATAAGTTTAAATGAGGCCAAAAAGAGACAAAAATTAGTGAAACATAAAATATAATTTAATTTAAAAGCAACTACATGTTTCGGTCCTGATATGGACCCTCTTCAGGTTGAAGTTGTACTTGCTTTTAAATTAAATTATCTTATATGTTTCACTAATTTTTGTCCATTTTTGGCCTTATTTAAAGTTAGATAAATGTGTCAGTAATAATAGAAATCTCATTATTGGCATTTATTTTCAGATGTTACATAAAGTTGTGTTTAATTACAATTACGTCTCCTGCTGGAAATTCCCTGGTCGATTTCTAGGAGGTTTTTCCACGTCTTTTGCTGTTGACTTGATACACCCGCTGGGAGCGAAATCGATAGAGTATCGTTAGGCGGAAACTTTTGCCTTTGTCAGTACTGAAAACCTGTTGTCAACCCACAATGACAGTTGTTATTTCTATTCTACGGCTCATTAAAGCCGTCACGAATGGCGTGATTCCTAGAAATTCTCTTTCTTCCCGCTATGGCGTTAAAACTATCGTATCCTCCATCACTACACGTCTGCAGAATTGTTTCGCAATGCCTACTACATAGAGAAGAGAATGCCTTAGCATTTGAATTTTGTCAATTTCTAATCCTGGAATTCCAAATCATTCATGTTCTGGTTTCTAAAACAGGAGAGAAGAGTTTTAAGGCTTTTTCTTTTTTAAACGCTGCGCCATTGGAAAAGTGAGAGTAGTTAAAAGTGAGAGCAGGAAATTATTAATGAAATGCCAAAAAAGACCGATATTGTTGTCGAGTCCATAATAATAATAGTGGTCAGTTAACTGATTGAAGGCAGCCACGAAGCTATCAAATTTTCAAGTCTCATTGTCTTGGAGTGATACATAATCTGACGGTATTGGTTTAGACTCAATTTCTTTGGAGGAAGGCAAGCTGATGAATGTTTGGATGTCGTTTAACAAATAGTATAAAAATCTCTATATCCATCCAAAGGGAAGTGTGTAAATACGATGTAGGGTAAATGGAGGAACTAATTGAGAGCGAAGAGTGACGTTGCAAATTCAGACCGTTTTCTACTTAGAGCAGAAATAATATTTTTCATTTAAAAATAAGTATTTAATTGTGAACATTACCAATAGTAATATTATTATTTAAAACTGTTATCAAGCTACTCGTTGTGATTAATATGGAAAATTGAGATATATCGGGATATCGGCTTATTAATGCTAAAGTTGGGTCGCTTGTCCAAGTCCTTAGAAGATCAACTTTGTGTCCATAATCAACGAAATTAATGTCCTTTTCTGAACAGTATGCATAATAGAAACCGTGGAAGCCATATCTGTAACGGTTTTATTTTCATATAGACTTAGAAAAACCTCCCGAAGTGGGGATAACTTTTGATAGTCACGAAATGTAGGAAACGCCCGCAGCTTTTACGACAGAAAAGTTCACAGCGACCCGAGTCCGACGCGTCTCTAGAGTGCAGCCGTGAACGTCCAGAACTACGTGGGTGAAGCTCACAAACTGCAGCCAGCATACATCGGGAACCCCGCGCCGAGATCGTCGGAGCACTGACTCCATTTAATGACACACAAAATTTTCGACGTGTCACTTAAACTTATAATTTTTACGAGTAATGACCAGGAGTCCTCTTCACGAACGTGCGTTAGTTAATGACAAATTTTGGCCAAATACCTAGATTAATTTCTCTTTGTACAGCATAGTATTAAGCCAGTATGAGCAACAGTCAACGATTGAGATGTTTTGCGGCTGATATAAAAGGCGTAAATGTAAATAAAATTTTCCAATTAAATTGTATTTGGAATAGAAGAAATGCTTAAAGTGAACCTCAGCCATGAAGGCCGTGAAAATGAATAAGATCAGATTTTTTTTCTACACCATTCTATTCTTCACTGATATTAAAAAATTAGGTGTGAATATTGTGATTAATTGTTGGCGAGATGAGAGAGCGCCCACCAGCTATGCAAAGAACCGGATTCGATTCCCGGTTCGGCCGAAAATTTACCATCCTGTTCTTTTAATTAAATTGTACTTTAAATGTTAACGAGTTATGAGTATGAAATAATTCCCCACATTTGATCAATGACAAGACACCAAAGAGTTTCATGCTTGGCTCATGTACTCACTGTCACTTGGCAAATCGTTTATACTTGTTTTAATTTCACGGACCGAGTAATTTAAGTTTTCAAATATCACATTAATCAATAATTAAATTAATTCTGGATATGAAGAGGGTCCCGGCCCGGCATTCGTCAAGAAAAGGATCCAAGGGAGTTCTACAGTTAAGTTTGTAACGTCAACAATTATCATCGACCGGTTACATTAACTGACGGATCGTATTTGATTTTATTACTTATTTCGTTGCAAATAATTACATGAAATTATTTTTGCTTTTATAAAAAATGTTAAAGCAATACATAATTCTCGCATTGCAGACTATTTAAGCTGTTGTTGTTGTGGTATTCAGTCCTAAGACCGGTTTGATGCAAAACTCCATGATAACCTATCTTGCACAAGTCTTTTCATTTCCTTATAGTCATCACACCCAATATTCTCGATAATCATCTTAGCGTATTCCATCTCTGGCCTCCCTCTTCTGTTCTTACCCTACACACTTCCATCTAATGTTAATTTTACAAGACTCTCGTGTCTTAAAACGTAGCCTATTAATCTATCCCTTCTCTTAGTCAACGTCCTTCCCTATTCTGTTTAGAACTTCCTTGTTTGTGATTCTATCCATTCGCCTATAGCACCACATTCTATTCTTTTCCTTTCCCCAACTCCTATCGTCCACGTTTCGCACCCATGTAACGCATTCCATACGAACGTTTTTACCAACGATTTCCTAATATTTACACTTGTATTACCCGTAAGTAAATCCCTCTTTTTCGCGAAAGCCTTCCTTGCCTGTGCTACCCTACTCTTTATGTCTACTATACTTCTATCATCCCTGGTTATTATGCTTCCCAAATAGCAAAATTTTCCTTGGTCATGCCATATCTGAGAAGAACTTAACCGATTTCATTAATCTTTTTTATAAGTTTTCTAATACTTCGTATAATGTTCTTACGGAAAGCAAAATTAAAAAAATTGCGCATAAAATTGGAAAACTTCAGAGAAGGGTACTTTACATCCGCGCGTTTGAATCTCCAATGGAAGCCAGGTTGAATATACTCTTGATGGGTTATGCTCCGAAACGGCTAAACGGATTTAAATGAAAATTTCAGGGATTGAAACTGGAATTTAAACTTACAGCTTCATTTCGATATCTTGCAGAATTCAGAAGATATTAATGAAAATTTTTATAAACCCATTGAATTTCCGTGAGAAAGGCGGCGTAAAAATCAACCGCGAGTTAAAACTCCTATTTGCCGTTTGCTGATTTGTAAAAAAAATAAAATATGCACTTGATACTGCCATTCATCAAAGATTAAAGTATTAATTAAATAAACTTTAATAACAAGAATACTGTATATGTATTAAAAAAGTGAGAATGTTTAAAAACCTCCGTTTTTCCACTTTTCGTAGGTTTCTTTTTCGGTGGTTGTCCGCCGCTGGCAAATTCCGTACTCAACTTGAAGAAACGAGCGAGGACCTACTCTCTATATCTCACCGAGACGTGCCAGTAGATATCTTTATTTTAAAGAAGGACCATTCCCCACTCCACCATCCCAGAGCTACCTTACAATAAAAAACTTCTTTTTGAAATCCCTCCAACTTTAATAGTTCGAAAACTGAGGTATTAAAATATTCTGAGGACACATAGTCTAGAGAACGTTGATTTTCCCGAAGTAGATGGTGGATGAAGAGTTCTCGGGATTCCAGTCGGGTGATGTCGTTTGTAGTCCACGTTTCCCTGGCTGACACCGCCATCATCTTCAGGTGAAGTGCTGACGAATCAAAAATTGGTGGTTTAAATAGTCCCGATCGAATTATCCTGTCCAAACAGGGGCTTTCTGTGTGGAATCAGGGGTTCCCTTGCCTAATACGTAGGTGGTAGGAGTGGGACGCTCCCTTTCCACCCCCTCCACCGCGCACTCTTTGGATCATTGCGCCGACATTGCGCACTTCGACTGATGGTGACTTGGCTCCATCTCCATTATCGGGCTAAGCCTCTGGGATATCCGATAGGTTGCCCTGTGTTCTGGTTCTCCGCATTTTTGACAATATTGGTTCCCACGCCTGAGTCTCTGTTTATCATCTGGCTGTTGGCGGTTCTAATAGCAACCGCCACCAGTAAAATGCTGTCCCAGAAATAATTAGCGGAGTCAAGGATCGTGGTCCCATTAAAATATAACTTATGTCCCGTGATGAGTGCATGTACAGCTACTGCCGACTTGGACATTTGTTTGAGCCGGATGTTAGGTTGGTGCTCAACTAATTCGATCGGGACTATTTAAACCACCAATTTTTGATTCGAAGCACTTCACCTGAAGATGATGGCGGTGTCAGCCATGGACTACAAACGATTTCACCCGACTGGAATCCCGTGAACTCTCCATCCGACACATAGTCTATTGTAAATTCGTTTCTCTACAATTTTTATCATTTGACCGTTTTTTATATCACCTGAACGACACATCGCTGTAATAAACTACCATTTTTACGATTTTTCGCAACCTAGGATTGAAAATAGGTTGGATTTGACAACATAAATATATTGTATTGTGTCCTCGAGTACCGTAATTAGCTTATCGTAATTACATTCCTGCTTTATTGTTTAAATGAACCTGAGCAAAGCCGGGTACTTCAGCTGGTATTTAATAATTATGGCAATGGCGATGAAGTTTCGAAATCACGAGAGAAGTATTTTAAAAGTTTTTTTTGTACCATTGGGGAGTGTTTCATGTCATTTCAAATAAAAAAGATTTTTGGTAATACCTCACACACACACAGCTTGTTTTACTCGACTTCAACATCGAGCCGCCCTTAATGAAAAGCCCTATAAATAAATTTTAATCAAACTCATTACACAATTCTGTTCAATTTGTCCGTGGATGCGTTTAGACTCATATCCATCAATGAATAGAGCTGACCAGACATGATATAAACACGGAAGAAACTAACGATTCGGAGTTGGAGTTAATTGGCGGACCAGGTTTTCGTGGCGGAAATTGTTTTCCAAAGGGGTGAGTAATATGAGGGAAGTGAATGATTCATTGGTCACGAGAGGATATTGAAGGATAGAGGGGGTTGGAACGATGTAATTACGAACCTCGGAGTACGGGAAGCGGCTAACGGGGCATATTAATTGTGATTATCTTCCAACAACAACTGACAAATCAGACAAACTGCAATTTAAGTGAAATGCATGTGTTCCGTTGCTGTATCGTACAATAACATCTCTTCAATCTAGTGAATGGGGGCTACTTACTTACTAGATGCTTTCTAAATGCTTCCCGTTTCGATTTACGAGCTGGCTTTAATGTCAGGACTAGTAAAATATAATTCCGATGATCGTCCTGCTTGCCTGAGTAAGGGGATAGGAAAGTCAATGCCAATCTCAATCATCACTCACAGCAAATAATACTACCTTTTGGAAGTTTATCTTAGATGCAATGATGTTAATAGATTAGTTTTGAACACAAAACGGAGACTGCAGAAAATAATAATCTATTATTTTAAAACAAGACAAAATCGTTTAAAAATATTTTTCAGATATAGAGCTTCTTTACAAATTGTCAGTGCCTAAAATGATTCACTGACTCATGCATTGAATATATTCAATACTCCTTTCAGTGAATTCTATTGTTATTGCAACTATTTGGGCCAACTCAAACATGAAAAATTGTATCTCTGATCTTATTCAATTTTGTTTTACATGGTTTGTACATTTTCATTGACATTCAGGATTCCGGAATGTATTCTTATTTCTTGTCATGAAATATTTATAAAAATTCTCATCATTTATAATTTATATTACTTCACTTTCCACAGCTTCTATTGAACACAAATTTAATCTTCCTCTCCTTATTAGTACTTTTATTTTGATTATTTCAGTATACTGGGATGGGTTCATTGTACGCACAGCTATTTTTTAGTTTAATGTTATCAATTAATTACATTTAAGTGTACGTAAAACTTGAAAAATTATTACTGTTGCGTCTTTAATCGGACAGCGTTGATTTTTAATGTATTTGTAGGAGCGAAGAGAATATAAACTTCACTTCCGAATATAAATACCAAAAATACCGCTGCTTTCGAAGAAAGTTATTCTTCATATTTTATTACGTAATTTCATTCACGATAATTAGGGTAACAGTTTACTAAAAATTTTTCTTTCTTAGTTGAAATTATGTAATCGGGATGGTTCTACTTATTTGATTTATTTATCTCTTTTAATGTGAAAGTCTTTAAAAATAAGTAAATTACATCCTTCAAAAACTGTTTAATATTAGATTATCGAGAGGAAATGTTTCCTCATAATAGTGCCGCATTAATTTTTTAGCGTCATCACCTACGTTTATTAGATCGGAATAATTTTTATGAATCTACCGAAACGTACAGTATTTAAGTAAGTATAGAAAGATTGTGAAAGCACGTTTAGACCAAGTCTAAATACGACTTTATAACGAGAATAGTATTCTTGTAGTTTTCTATTTTAATTTAGAAATAAGCTGACATGTAATGAATATTTATTTCCACATCAGAATTTGTGTCACTTTTCATTTGTGTAATACGCAATTTATAATAGTACTTTCTTTGCTCTCTCTTTCGATGAAGTGTTTATTACATTGTCTCGATTTGATATATATGTGTTCATAGCTTTTCACTAATGAAATATATTCTCTTATGATCTATTTAATAATATTTGCTTTCTATTGCGAAGTTCATACGCTAATCTCGTCTGAAAGACTTCCCTGCGTTCGGCTTGTAATTATACCATTCATCTTTACTCCCCGACTGATATGAATCGCACTGAATAAACGCTACATAAATTGTACGTGGATGATAATCAAGCTACAGTTCATACTATCTTTAGTTCCTAATCTTAACCTTGACGCATATATGACAAATGAATGTATTATTTGTTTTTCCATTATTTGTAACTAACTGAATTTTGTGTAACGCATTTAATGTTTAAACAACTTAGACAAAATATTTTAATGTATATAATTCGAGTCGATTTCCTGGCTTCCCTTTACAAAATTGAATATTATAACATAGACTATGTAATTATTTATTTTTAAATAATATTTTAATAATCGTTGATAAATGCATTTAATATAATCAAGTAAGTTACGATCAGAATAAACAAATATAGTAAAGGACCGTTGAGAAAGAGTTTTTAGAAAAGTCTTTACTTAACTGTACAACAACATTTCTATACATTTCCTTAGAATATTGTTCTGTTGAATAAATATTTTGTTTAAAAAAATTTTGCTCTATCAATGGACGTTGAATATATTTTACTACATAAAATAGACGTAAAAAATAATATATTAAGAATAATTACGAAATATAATATCCCAAGGATAGTATTTTTTAAATACAACTATATAGTCAATTAAAAACAGCAACAGAAACACGTTTAAATCAAACTCGAAAAACAGTAACTTGAACGAGTTTATTTCAAAAGATTGTCGTCTTGTCTCTTAGGTTCTTAATTTGTTTTTCTTAGCTTCTTTTACTCATACAAGATATTTTACAAATATATCGAGGAAACGTAGTAGATGTATCGTATTTGTTATTGGCCGACTTTACCTTTCATAACTCATAAACAAACGTAAATGTACACAGTATCATATTTGTTGTTACAATAAGTATATCTCACATTTAATACTATACAGGCAATTAATTAAAATTTTTCAAATATCTGGAAAATCTGTTTTTCAGGGTTATTTTCTTCATTTTGCTTCGACGTCGTTTAAATCTCGTTGAGTTGTTACTGTTTCAATGAATGATACACAAACCTTGTTTCAAAATAAAAATGGTAATTAATGAAATCATGGAGTAACACTTATAAAACGAATACTTATTTAATATTCGAAGAATATAAGTGAACTTTTTTTCTAGAAATGCACAACTTGATATTCTATACAGCTGAAATCTTGAAGGTCTTTGCCATCTCCGGTACAAATATTCAATGAATTCCTCTTTGACATTGAGACTACGTTGAATACGTAATATTCTAGGGTTTTCCATCAAAGTTGGAATTTTGTGATATGTATGAAAAAATTTCAACTAAATACATTTTAGTAGGGCATGCGTTATTATAGGCGTGGTTTCTGGGTCATTTCGTCACTTCGCTAACCACATGTCTAATCGCTCAACTAAACAATCCCTTGAGGACCGGCTTTACCTCACTTTCACTGATCGACAGTTTCAGAGAAAATAAATATACAGCCATACACACGCCGAGCACGTAATTGCACGAGTTTGTAAATCTTGTTACGTGCTCGTGATACTAATAATCGCAGGTTCAGGGATTACGTGTTTATTTGCATAATGAAAAACTGCTGCCGTGTATCCAGATGTTACCTTCGACGGATTCCAAACTTCACGGATGTTTTCTAGGGCGAGGACATTTTGAACCACAATATTTTGCAAGTACAATAGAAATTCTCTTCATCCTTAGCTTAAAATTCACGTCTGGTATGCAGAAATGGTGTGTACTTAATTTTAATGAATTAAGAATGTCTTGCTTTATCAACATTATAATGTTTCATAATATATTAAAAATTAAAAGTCGACAGTTTCGAAGACACTTAATGCACTGTTAAAAAGGTAACTTTTGCTTTTCAGTAATTCAGAGCTATTATTATAGATTTGCTGTATTTGTCATTTATCAACTAAGTTTACTGAAATTCGACACATTTTCCTGGTTGTTGTTGTGGTATGCTGTCCTGAGAATGCTTAGCATGCTAACCTATCTTGCGCAAGCCTTCACATTTACGAATAACTACCACATCCCACATCTTCCCCAATATACTTAGCGTATTCCATCCTTTCCACCCTCTTCCCTTCTTACCTCACACACTTTCCTCTAATCCTAATTTTACGAGATTCTCATGTCTTAAAACGTGACCTATTAATCTATCCACTCTCTTGATCAGCGTCTTCCAAATTGTTCGCTTTTCCCCTATTATGTTTAGAACTTCCTCGTTAGGGATTCTATCCACCCATCTGATTTTCAGTATTCGCCTATAGCACCACGTTTCAAAGGTTCCAATTCTTTTCATTTCTGCAACTCCTATCGTCCACATTTCGCACCCATATAACGCCACGCTCCTTAAAAATATTTTTAGCAACGATTTCCTAATATTCACACTTACATTACCCGTAAGTAAATCCCTCTTTTTCGCGAAAACATTCCTTGCCTGTGCTATCCTACTCCTTATGTCTGATATACTTCTACTATCTTTAGTTATTACGCTTCTCAAGTAGCAGAATTCGTTAATTTCCGTCAAAATATCCCTTCCCAATCTAACATCCTTTGTTATTTCACTGTTTCCCAAACTGCACTCCATTACCTTGGTTTTCCCTCTATTAATCCTCATATTGAACTTTTTCTCCATGACTACGTTCATGCCATTTATTATGGTTTCCAAGTCTTCATCTGATTCTCCTTATACTACAATATCGTCGGCAAAGAGTAAGATTTTTATTTCTATTCCTTCTTCAGTATGATTCCTTTTCCATATTCCGTTTTAACTTTCTTTATCGCCTGTTCTATATGTGAGTTAAACAGCATGGACGACAGACTGCATACTTGCCTTACTCCTTTCTTGATTACGGCTTGATCTTCTATTCTAATTACTGCTGCCTGTTTTCTGTAAATATTATGTATAAGCCTCCATTCTCGATATTTTTTCCAGTGCTCTTTAAAGTCCGTGATAGGTGTATCCATATTTTCAGTTTACTTATTCTTTACGTATTTTTGCTCATATGCAGTAACTTTAGATTGCATACGTTGCAGTACACATGAAACAAGTCGAAGAATATTTCAAAATATGACTTCGCGTTCGATTATGTATTGTAGGATATTTTTCTGTTATCCGTACGACTTAAAGAAAGCGATGATGTGTTCGGAGAACGTGTTCGTCGCAAGGTTAACGATTCCCGCTGAGCGATGTCGACCTTCGAACCGAGATGAATGGCGAATTCGTTACTCAGGATTAAGCACGCTCTTCACAATGGACTGCTTCGGATTCTATTTCAACGGACAAAAGTCCTGAGTTTAAATAGCGCAAGACTCACTCATATACTGGCAATTAAAAGTTTCTCTGTTTTTTGTGGGTTACAGTTCTTGTTGCTTTGAATTATTTCCTATTTTCTCTGTTACATTTACAGTTAGGTTCAATCTATATAAATAAAAGGCACTGTAAGGCAGACGGCTTCTGGATTAATATACCCGGAAATGCAAAAACACACTGGGAGCAGTTTTAAGATTTCCACTTAGGCATTCCTAAATCATATATTTTCTGTGTAATTTTTTGTGGTTAGCGCTGTTCATCCCAAAAAAGAATTTTGTCCATCTTTTGAAAATTTAGGATTTTTTCTTCCCTCCCCCTCTTATGGGCATCTTTTCTGCTATTCCATGTTTTTCCCTTAAGATTTCCTATACCATTATACCGATTGTCATGAATTTGTGGTATTTTATAGTCCTCTACCCAGAGGTTCGTCCTCCTTTGTGGTGATGTACCCAAAAGACATTGCAAATTTCCCTCACGTAACCAGTAAAACGAAATAATGCTGAAGTTTAACTAACATTTTATTTAATTAATTATACGTTTTAATTAGTTAATAAGAACGTTAAATAGCAAAGCACATGCTTCTGAATTACGATTCTTGCACCCGAGCCGGGATTTTCGGTAACTAATTTCCGAAAAACAAGCACGATATAATACTTAAATTTCACTAACACATTATTTAGGTAGTGATACTTTTAATTAGCTAATTAGTATGAAAAATCTTTTGTGAGGCACATGGCAGATGATAGAGGTACATACGTTATATAAATACCTGGGTCGCACTACTCCACTTTTATTTTTTGAAAATGTATATATGTATCTATATCCATTATTTACGGTAATAACACCAAAGAGATAGTTCAAATATTTTCGCCTTATAAAAATGATTGACTTTTTCTGCGTATTTCTCTGTATGCATGTGCTTATTTAAGGTATGAGTGGATTTCTTGAATAGATTATGATACTAACTCACCGCGGTGATTATGACGTCATAGAGTGGGGGCGTTAAAAGTATATTTTACATTTTTTTCTCTCTTGCTGACGGTTTAATCACTTGTTGAGAAAGAAATTTCTGATGAATTAAATACTGTAGCGGGCTAATAGAAATTAATTCCCGGGCATCACTGGACACGTAGATATTTAAAAACATAAATATAGGAATCAGTATCCGAAATTTACCCTTGAAAATGACAAGAAAAATATTCCAAAATTGATATTGTCAATACCTAAGAAAAACTGCCTTAAAATGTTAAAAGAAACTAACAGAATGTGCTAGCAGTAATTCTATTTCTTTTAAAATTTATAACCTGCATTAGTCATATAGGAGGAAAATGTGTTAGGGAGGGAAGGGTTAAATTAGGGAGTGCGGGAAATTAAGAGCATAGGAAGGGAATTTGAAAAGAGAAATGCGGAAGGGAAATGAAGGCAACAAAGTGTTAACTAGGTTCCCGGGCTATAGTTTGAATCTATTTGACTGATCTATGTGAAGTTTTAACATCAAACATTTTGGAAAACCCACGTCAGACGAGGATTTTTATTGAATTAATGTTTTTATCCTTACATTAGATGACAGCCTAATTCAACCATTTTTATCACTGTTAACATTACTTCTTCTTCGTCATACTTCTTTTCCCAACATATACGTATATATATCAAAATTCAATTTCGTGTCTATTTGTATACATGAAATTTAAGTTTGTTTTCCCATGGACATAAGCACTTAGAGTGTATTATTCAAAATATACACCACAAAATGAGGTTTAATGAATGAAGTTCTACTTAAAAAATAAAAAAGTGCTCAATTTGAGTGCATCAATAGACATAGGAAACGAAATACTTAGCCGATAAAGCTCCATTTTCAGGAAAAATTTAACGCGCAGTATTTATTTTTGTTCTTGGTGTAACTGCATTGCCTACCAGGAAAACGATGATATTGTAGTATTAGGGGAGTCAGAAGAAGACCTGGAAACCATAATAAATAGTGTGAACGTGTTCCCGGAGAAAGAGTTCAATATGGAGATTAATAGAGAAAAAACCAAGGGTATGGAGTGTCGTATGGGAAACTGTGAAAAACAAAGAGTGTAAGATTGAGAAGGGAAATTTTTAAGGAGGTTAAGGAATTCTGCTACTTGGGCAAAATGGGATGATTGAAGTATAGTAGACATAAAGAGGAGGAGAGCACAGACAAGGAAGGCTTTCGCAAAAAATAGGAATTTACTTGTGACCATTAGGAAATCATTGCTAAAAATTTTCGTATGGAAAAAAGTTTCTCAAATTCTTATTTAAATTTTCCATATAATTTTTATGTCGAAAAAGAAATTTAAATTTTATTCTATTAAACTTCGAACCAAGAAGTATACTTCGGCTTTTCGGATAATAACACATTCTTTTAAAAAAATCATCCTTAGTTGGAAATAAATCCAGGAAAATGGTTCATTATTTTGTTGTTTGGTGACGTCTTAGTTTTTCTGTACGTCGGTTAGCGTGCAGAACCGTGCAGTGGTGCCAACATCTCGGTCGCACATAGACCGCCCCTCCGTGCTGTGTGTAATGAGAGCCGCGCCTCGGGAGAAGTAATTGGAACCGGATGCTGTGAGCAAACTGACACGCACAAATTGTCTGGAATTTTCTCCAGCAGTCGCTGGAATGCTAAAGATGTTTTGCGTCTTCGGTGAGTGGGGGGCGTGGGAAGAGTCGCGAATTGCCGACGGAAAGGGAATTTTTTTTTGCTTCCGCAAGGCTGAAGGTAGGAAGAAAACAACCTCCCAGACAATTAGCTTTGACTTTCAGTTATATTCATAATTGAATAATTGTTGTGTCTCTTTATCTATTCGAGCTTGCATTGTAATATTTAAATTTCGCATAAATGCCATTTGAGTTAGATTCGCATCTACCTGTCGTCCTGTAATATTTCCGATCGTATCTAATTCAAACAAATTTTACATTATTCTGAATTATATTAAACGCATTAGATTACAAAGACAATCGTAATTCACCAGGGAGAATGTTTTCGATCAAATAATAAATACAAACTAGGTGACGCACGTTGAGTGTTTATTAATTGCGGTCATCATATAGATAAAATTTCTTAGGGTATTTTTAATTGCACGATTTAAGATAATTTTATTGTAGTATATATATTATATATATATTTGTGTGTAATTGTAAATTCATTTGAGTGTTGTGTGCGTGCATTCGTCAGAAAATGTATGAAGTTGATCAGCAGGGTTATTTAGAGTTCCTATGATTTGGTCAACAGTTTCATCGCCAAAATAATTAGTAGAGAGCATTTTACGTGCGTGTAAATACATCATAATTAGACGTCAGGTGCATTCCGCTGGGATTGATGACACAGGGAATCGATGGAAGCTCTTTGGTGACTAGCAAGAAGCAACTATGGAAACTAGCGACGGAACTAACATGATGTGTGGGTGCGATATTAAATAAGAGGTCAAGAAAAGAAATTTTGTTGATGTTGGTAGTACATATAAAATGAAAAGAAGAGGGAGTATTAAGAACATTTATATATATATAAAGAGAGAGAGAGAGAGAGAGAGAGAGAGAGCGCCAACAAGTTGCATTGAACAATCAGCGAACACAGAAGTTGACGTCCCAACAAAAATACTTTGTAGACTCAGTTATATCATTTTTTGACTGTATGTTTCACCAAACCAAGTGGGGACAGTCTTAAAAACCCAAGAAAATGGATTTTTGGATATTAAGACAGGACTTGAAAAATACTAAGATCGGATATTAAGACTGGACATTGAGATTGGACGTTAAGAGATTGGAGTTTACCCTGGCCGTGGAAATTTAAATAACGGGAGGAAGGCGTGCTCGAGGGCGGGGAACGAAGGAGCTCAATAATGTTAAACGCGGAAGTAACGATAGGTCCAGGCACAAGTTACAGGTGTATTAAAAATATGTCGCAGTCTCCATATCCCGTTCGTATGAAGACAGTTAATTCTTTCAATAATGATAGTAGCGTTTCGCCAGGTCACTTGGTGGTGTAGTACCTCCTCAAACTACAATATTCCCTTCTCCTTTCCATACTGCGCGTATAAACACGCCATATAGAATCTCACGAAATTTACATAGGTTTCATTATAGATAATTTAATCAATCTAGAGAAAAAATTCAATTAATTTTCTGACAAGTTTAATAATAATACATTTTCGGCCGTAACCGCAGCTGGAGATAGTCCGCTACACCAAATTGTTCTTAATGTAATGTAATGCTAGTTAAATATGTTTCTTGAATAAATTCACAAAGTTGGATGAAACGTCGTACGTACATTTATTAGATGCTAATTAAATTTATGAGCTGACTTTTTGGCCGTATTTTTATTTATTATTTCAGTACAAACTAAGCCGTTATTTAGAGCCGATTGGTTTTATCAAGCCTCTTAAGGAAGCATAATAATTTAGCGTAAGGCAGTATCAATATTTTTCCCGCCCTTAATTTCTTCCCAATTAATCTGTGAATAGAAACATTCAGGAAAAGATTTTAGTTGATTTTTCTCCTTCAGAAAGAAAAAACCGGATAAATGAACGTTGTTAGTTTAAGGAGTAAAAGTCAACCGGACACGCCAAAGTTAAATCCAATTTTGCGGTTATAAACAAAAAAAAACTTTTCTCAGCTTATCCTAGTAAGGCAAATTGTAAGTCTCACGAAAGTACCTAAAGCCTCCTTTCTACAAAACATTTTTCCACAACAATTTGCCTCTTACATTATATTAATTAATTTCGTACTTCAATTTTCAGTCCTTTCAAGAAAGGTCGAATTAGAAGTATAAGTTGTAAACAATTTGACTTAGTGGATCCTCATTCTTTTGTTGCATAGGAATTACATAATTTGTTAGAATTTTTTTTTTAGTTTTGCTAGAACAACACGCGTCCTGTTCTCTTTTTCTTTTAAAGCAATTGTTACGAATCCTTTTTCAAGTATGGTCCTCTAGAAATTTATAACAGTGGTAACGAATTCCATTTGTATTGTAAGGCATTCGTTAAAATGATTAGCTCTCCCCTCGTGACAGAAATGGATGACGTTTCAGAGAATTTTACGAGAACATGCGAAGTGGGAGTGGTGGAATTACACGCTCTTGACTACATAGGTAATCAATATTCACTTTGGAGTGGAAAGTGCGGAAGTTTGAATACGTGACGTTCGTGTGTCCTGTCTTGCTGTTGACAGTGAAAGGGTAGAGGGGATGTGGTGCATGAAGGGAGAGGAAGGGAGGTTATTGGGTATCGACGGCGACAGCGTGGCGCCACCAAGAGCACCCTTCCTCATTACGACGTATTTCCGGTGTGTGACAGTCCCACGCAAGGGTCATCGTTACTCACACTCGAAATAAACAGACGTAACATTCTCATATTCACAGTCACAATAAAGATGCAACATTTACAGAATAATTGCAATACTTTTTAATACAAAATTGTGACATGTCAAAAACACCCAACTAGACCTGATAAATATATCCATAAAAAATAAAGGAGCTGAAAACAATAAAAGACGTAGAACGAAATAAATTTGGTTTCTTTTAATATACTAAACGCTAGCCCATAAAGACGAATATTCCACATAACGGAATATTTTACATTGTGTGGTATTAACTCTACATTCTCTTAGCATTATGGATGGCTATATAATTGTATATATTGCATAACTCAGGTAAATTCTGGTTCACATCAGTTGTTCCTCACTCGCTAACAGTAAATTAACGAAAATGCAAAACTCTTAATAACAACAGAAACATTTCAGTTGGGAGTCTACAATTTAAGAATAATTGTTGAACAATAATAATTCCGTCTGTATAGATAAAAGTCAATGTAAGCGACCTGTTCAAACACACTGAGGGTTATATGGTTTGCCCTAAGGTTTTCATGTATCATTTGCGTCATTACATAAATAAATATTCGTATCAAAACGAATAAACAACTTTTATTATATTTTTACAAAATGGTTAAGCCGTTTTATAATGCATGAAGAAAACACGAGCACTCTATATCTCAGGCCTAATGGGTATAATATTTTTGCCAGTAGTTTTTCCTCGGTCTTGCTGTACCGGTTGTAGCTGTTTCTGTTGCGCCCGTAGTAAGATGGACTGGAAAGAGGAGAGGATCTGGTGCTTTGGTTCGCGTCTCAGGAAATGCAAGCGGGGCCTGGTCCTGACGTGACGTCACTGGTCGTGACGTCAGCCACGGGCGAGTTTGATACCTCTCGTTTCAACGTACAAAGTACATGTAATATTTGAAATGAATATAATTAATAACAATGGAAACAACAATTTCGGTTGACTTCTATGAATTAGAATTATTTAAGTAAATTTATTCAATTAACTAATTGAATAAATTTATATATATAAATGTATACAGACAATGAATCGTCGTCTGTGTGATACACTCCCTTGGATGTCTCACACACATCCAGCTGCGAAGCAAAGCAAAGGAATACAGACATCAGCAATACGTTCAGTTCAAAGAAAATATAACTTCAATTGTTTTCCTTTACTGTTTATTCATTGTAATTTTCACTATTTGTGACCAGTATTAAATTCCTTTGTGGTCAACAATTTAACATCAAACGTATATTAATGTTACACTCTTAAATTAATTTAAATCACGCGAAAGAAAAATAATAAATGGAAATGGCATATTTGCGAACCCAAAGATATTTCTGTTTACAACCAGGGAGATGCTAACATACCAGAGACGTTGCTTACGCGCGAATTATTACTATATTTGAAAAGAAAAGAAATGCGCGGTAACGTGTACGAATGTCACGTTACACATTCATCCGATCGCCGTGAATTTTTTTATATTTAGCGATGATCGCCCTAAAGAAGGAATCTGTTTATCTTTTTATCGTTTCAGGTTTCTCCTTTCCCCTTTTCAGGCCAAAAAAGAACCCACATCAATCATCTCCTCTGCGAGTTCATGTTTCTCCCTTTTGCATTTCTATTCCAATCATTTGATTGGCATGAAATTTTGGTGCATTGTAGTGTTTGGCGCAGAAAATGGTAGTGTTGACTTTTCGAAGAGTTAGATTCCTTCCCTCCCTCCCCCCTTTCAGACCAAAAAAGGCCGTACCTAAAAACATATAGAACATGACCTCTCGAGGCCTGTCAAACGATACCATTAAATTGCCGTTTAGAGAGAAATAATGCTTAAATTTAACTAACATTTTATTAAAGTAATTATACTTTTTAACTAAAATAATACAAAATGTTATATAAGTCGCATTGCAGAATGATTATATAAAATACTCAATTTTATATTTCTTAGATATTAAAAACGTATCTATACACATTATTTAACGGTAATCAGACCGAAGAGCTGGTTCACGTAAATACTCCTTATAAATATTTCACTGTATTTCTATATATGTCTGTGCAGCATACAAATATAAACGCGTAGAGTAATTTCGACCAAAGTTTGTACACGTGTTCCTTGTGAAGTGAAAGCAAGCAAGGACTGTAAGGATAAGTAACTAGAACCACCCCTGTGGGCGGGGGTGGAGGATGTGGAAATTTAAAACGCACGTTATACATATATATAAGACGACTCCCGAATTCCAAAGTTTCGTGCTGTCTCTTTACTTTGACGTACAGAACAGTAGAGATTCAGATTATGCATGGATTGAGTCGCTTCAAGTTCCAGTAACGCAGAAAAATTTCATCAACCGATTTTTCTAAATGACGACCAACAATACTCGATTATTCATAATCACATTATTAAAATTCATACAATAGAACTTAATCAATTATTTTGAGTTGAGAATAGGCCAACGTATTCATTACAATAATAGGCTAATTGTGAAGATATCAGCAATCATATCCGAGAGGATTTTATACATATTCAGTTTTGTCCGACTGTTACACTTGTTGTATGATTAAATATTTTCCACTCTTCACCTGCCTACTTTCAGTAGTTTTTAACTTTCCCGTTTCCGAGTTCTCTGTTCACTCTTCAAGAGAATTGTGAAAGGTAAATGGACGGGACCAAAAAGATATGATAAATGTATGAATTGCAGAAATAAATATCTTTTAAAAATAAAGGTATGAAATCTGAACATGCATGAAAATAATTAAATTAAATAATTATTAATATAACACAACATTTCTGAATACTTTGTTGCTTTTCTTAGCTGAAAAGTTGATATGAATTTGATTTTCTTAAATTCAGGTAGTTAAATCCAAGAGAAACTATATGCATTTAACTTTTAATATATACAATGATAGCTATGATACGTTGGACTATGTTGTCTAACCGGAAACCGTTCGTAGTGTATCTTCGTAAAGCAAATATATTGATAAAATAGTTTTGGGGTTGCAATGTCGTTTTATGCGTTTCGTAAATCACGTCATTGTTGTATGAAGCAGTTTCTAGTGAGCTTTATCATCGAGAGTAGCTATACACCCACTCGTCTTTGCACGATCTGTCAAAAGGCGACATGACATGTCCTTGACACCTACTCGGACACAAAGTCGTGAACCCACGCTTTTCAAGGCCCGAAAGTCACTTCAATGTAACACACCTTCGACTTTGAAACAGATTACATTCTGAAACCTATTCGTTAGGCTGTTTAGAACGGATAATTATAAGGTTAATTGGTATTTCAGTAAATCTGTTTATTCTGGAAGAAATTAGAGCGTAATTCATGAACAGGAGCTGGCACAAGTCAAATTGCTGACGTTTAAGCGCTTTGGATAACACTTGGATAGATGTGAAGACAGTCCAAAAGGACGATCCCCTTGCTGGCGAAGGTTATAAAATACTCAACTCTGGAGAGAATCGGAAAGTGACTATTAGGATTCCCTAAAATATGTAACAAGATGATTTTTTAATTTTACTAAAATAAGTTGTACACAGATTTTTGTAACAGAAGTATTTGCTCTGAAAGATTTAGCAGCAGATGATTATTTTTAATGATTTCCATGATTACCTTTCAAATTTAATGTCTGAGTTTGCGTGTTCAAGATTGAAACAACGAGTAGATGGTTCCGGCAAGCTAGTGCCAGGATCCACGTGGCAGCACCAACACCCTGGGATCTGCAGATCTATAAGATGAAGGTTGATGTAATATCATTCACGTTTCTCGATTCTGACTGTCTGAGGTTTCTTAAAATTTGATACTATCTTTTGTGTTTTTAAGTCCACGAAATACCCTGAGAAAAGAAATTGTTGCTCCCCGTTAGGTTGGAAAGTATCCGGTCCAATTTGTACCCTAATCAAATTCTTTTCAAATTTACTAATTTCTTATTAATTAACCAAGTCAATAAATTATTTATTTAAGGGGATTATTAAAAATGTATGTTTAACAAAAAATTCAATTTAAAGAATCAATCTATTCAAGCCGAACACCAACCATAGTGTATATATATGCGTCGACCTGGTCTACCAGTCAGCATCAATGAGGTCTCGCGTTCGATGACGGAAATGGCCGATGTGTTTTAGCTCTCCATGGACAGGAAAACTAGGGATAAGACTAAAGGACAATCGAAAGGCTGACCACGTGCCACAACTAAAAATGCGGAATGTGTCACGAACTTGACAGTCGTTCTGGTAGGACAAAGCCTGTAATGATTTTATATCAATTCGGGGGATTTATTTCTTTTTTTATTAAAATTTCTTCAACGGCCGCCTGGGTTACGCTGTCTAGTACCCATGGTGGCAAATGCCTTAGGCCGTGTAACGGTGTTCGGACAATGACAAAAAAACTAAAACTTCACGAATTCCAGGGTTTACTCAGCCGAAACCGATATGTGAACCTTGATTTACTCATGTAGACCCCGAAATGGGCTGAGTCTAAAAACGCACCCCCAGAGAATTAAAAGAGATAGATACTTAATTTTGAGATAGTCGTGAAAGAGGCGAAACGTAATGAACAGTCGTGAAACAGCCACAGACTGGTCATACTGAACTGGGAAGGGGAGGGTTTGGATTTTAATTTAAATCTTAAACATATTATTTGGTTAGATTAAATAAAACAAATTAAATTTATTAACATAAAACAAAAGGACAATAATTACAAAAATTAGGGTGCAATTAAAAAATTTACCACTAGCTCAGCTTATAATCAATCTCATAAGGGTCATTTTGTGGGAGGTTTTGCAGCAGAATGACAGTCATGAAACATTTCAGACAGTGGCATTGACACGCACCTGTTCTCCTTTGTGAAACGGCTGCTATCTCCTCCCTTGAGTAATTCAGGCTGCTTGCGTAGTTCTTCCGAGTTCGTCAGGCGACTCCTTCCAGTGATGATTTCTGCCATGGGTACCTGATCTTCCTTCAAGGAATTCTGGTTCCCGGATTACGTAGACGTGACATTATTGCTCGCTGCCCTGTATCTTCTTTTTAGTTTGCCCCTGATTAGATTCAAAACTTCTCTTACTCATAAGTGACTTCTTCCTAATTTCTGATGTTTATCTCCAAACTCTATCTCTCATCCTACTTCCAAGTTTCATTCCCGACTGCTCAACCTCTACTCCACGACTGCCCAATTTCTTCCTCCTTCAAATGTCCATGTCTGACTGCCGTGCCGTGGATCAAACACCACGCACCCTCCAGACTTCTTCCTTCTTCAAATGTCCATGCCAGTCTCTCAAAATTTCTCCCATCTATCTTCGCAGGTCATCTCGTTCATTCCTCCCACCATGAGATTCATGACTCTCAGGCTCCAATCAAAATACAGCTTTGCCCGCGGTTTCTCTTCCTAATTTCTGAAAGGGGATGCTCCTTTCAAAATTCCCGCGGTCAGGGAACTGGACTGAGGTACCAGATCTTTAAGTCACCAAACGATGATTCTGGCATGTTCGGTACTCCGATGTCTCGTCTGTGTGGCGTCTTTATGTTTACTAGTACTCCGTATCTCCAACATGGGGGAATTTTTCACCTAGTGACATCCACTCATTACAGGGTGTTAGATCTAAAGTGCCTGGAGAAAAATATTCATCGCCACCAGCGCGTCAGGAGTCTGACGTTGGATCCAGGGTGCAGTGAGGGTCTTAACCGGGGTGAAGTAAGTGCCGACGGAAATTTGCAGCGTACCAGCCAGCAAAAATATACAAGCAGGTCGGAGGAAATTTATGAAATTAACACCTGATTCGTGTGCTACAATTTCGCCACAAAAGCCAAAAAACCCTGTTCTCAAAGAGTTTTCGTTTTATGTTACACTTTACTTGTTCTCCTTGTGTTTTCTTTTAATATTGTTTAAAATAAAGCTATTTTGTTATTACAAATTCAATTCAATTAATTTAAAACACAGCAACAGCGAAATTAAATAGATTAACACATGCATATGATAAAAAAACCAAAAGGCGTAGCATTACAAGCCTCTTAATGGACTCCACGGCGAAAGAACGACATAATTAAATTCACTAGTATATATAGCACATTATTACAATTATAATTTTTTAGATTTCTCTACGTTAATGGTTTTGAATATAAAACACTCGACCGGACCGAGGATCGAAGTCAGAACATCCGCTTATCAATTGCAAGTCCGCTCGATATTTTTCTAATCCCTTAATTCAATAAAGCCCTTAAGAGTTGAGCTTGGATTGAAGTAATTTCCTGTGTTCTTGAAGTTTCTCTATATCTGATTAGATATATCTAATTTCTTCTTTACAAGACTAATAGAAAAATATTTAAAAACAGGTATCGAGATAGATTCTGAACTACTATGCACCATGGTTTAGAACTTTTAAGGCAACTCGTAACCTACATAAAAAAGCGATTCAAGAATTTAATCAGTAGAGTTTGGTTTCTTTGTTAGGTTCATCCGTTTCCGCTGTAGCCGAAACATGAGGAGAGATGCAGCTGTTGCATGTCTCGGTCATAATCGCGTGCTAGAGTTGCGAAAATGTATAGCTCCTGCACTCTCACTGAAGGGTACTTTATAACTCCTAATCAGCAGATAAAGCTGCTGAAATGGAAGACAAATTACGTGGCATAGAGAGAGAAAGAGAGAGATGTACAATGAGATTTAAAGGATAAATCCTGGTAGTACGACCTTGCGTTTCGTTGAAACGCAGCCCATAAACATTCCTAATATATTATATAGCGAGTAACTCAAACGTATTTAAACCAGACGCAAAATTGCGTGAAGGTTAAATATTTCTATTAGTGAAATTAAACCGTGCTTCCCATCGATTGTCATGAAGAGGATGCAAATGTCGTTGAATGATGTTCATAACTTAAATAGGCAATTCGAATAGTTACGTCATGATCCCTTTAGAGACATGAAAAGTTGCTTTCAAAACAAATGTGGAGATTTTTAGAAATGGAAATACGATTTTTTAAAATAAATTAGAAGTTACATTCCCAAATTTCATAACAACTATATTATTTTTAATGCACAAAGTGCAAGCCACCGATTTAACACAAAAGAATATTCTACCTCATGTTATTTTATGATAATCGGGTTTCAAAACAACTAAAAACAATCGCAATTCATGAGAAATGTAACAAAAGAAAAAATTGTCTGAAAATTACAAATTTGCAAATAAAACAGCCAAAATGTCAGCCCTTTTAACAAAATTCATTAAATGTGAAATATGTTTACATCAGTTTTCTACAATAATTAAATTGAATAAATGTATTATATTCCCGATACTAAATAAGGGTGATCCACTGAAATGCAAGAACTCATACCACTATCTGAGAATTCTACTCGAAAATATTATATTCAAGATTATTGGCATATGTGGAAAAAGAGATGGGAACCTATCAATGTGTTTTTTGGAGAGGGATGAGTACAATTAATCAGCTATTTACAATGAAACAGATACTAGATAAAAAAAGAATATAACATAGAAACCCGCCATCTGTTCATTGACTTCACCTCAGCATATGACAATATAAATAGAAAAGAACTGTATATTGCAAAGGAAAACTTTAAAATACCGGAAAAGATTATAAAGATGGTTAAAGTAACTATGGAAAATAGTGAATGACAAATCAGAATAGAAATAGAACTATCAACCCAAATAAAAACGACAAATGGTGTGAGACAAGGTGACTCACTCTCATGCTTAACATTTAATATAGCACTGGAAAAAAGAATAAGAGAGTCAGAAATTCAAACAAGAGGAACAATATTCTACAAATCAGTACAAATATTAGCATACGAAGACAACATCGATATAATAGGTAGTTCAGAGGAGGATATAAAAAGAACCTATTTAGTTTTAGAGCAAGCTGCCGAAAAAAATGGGATTAAAGATAAACAGGGAAAAAAACTAAATATATGGTAGCCAATGGAAGGGAACATAATCATAATCAAGAAAGCATAATAATAGGAGGCAACAAATTTGAAAAAATTAACAAATTTTTATATTTAGGATCTATGATAAATGGAAATAACGATAATAAAACAGAAATAAATAGTGCTAATAAATGTTATTTCGGAATGATAAAACATTTCAAATCAAAATTATTAACACAAAAAACAAAAATTAGGTTATATAAAACATTAATAAAGCCAGTGCTTATGTATGGAAGCGAGACATGGGTGTTGACAGAGTCCTTTATTTCTTGAATCGGGAATTTTTGAAAGGAAAATTCTAAGAAGAAATTTTGGGCCATCAAGAGAAATGAGAATGGCGACTAAGACATAAAGAACTATATCTATTGTGTGGATCTCCGGATATAATAGCAGATATTAAAATAGCTCGACTGAGGTGGATTCAAAGAATGCGTGAGAGTAATGGAAAGGAAATCTGAAGGAGGAAGTAAAATAGGAAGACTCAAGAATAGATGGATGGAGTACTGCAGGATGTCAGGAGTTTGAAAATCAAGAATTGGTGGATGTTGGCCAAGGACAGAAATGTCTGGAGAATTCTGAAGGAGGCCGTGGCTGAGCTAGGGCTGTTGCGCCAGTTATATATATATATATTAATGTATGATAAAATTACAGACAGTAGGTCTTTTTTACTTAAACCGACTATTTGTTGCCTATTTTGAGAATTTCTCAGGTAATTTATTAAAATGTTATTGCAAAAATTTTACAAAAAAAGTAGCATATGTTCTACAGTAAGAAGCTCCAAAACTATTGCATCAAGATTCTAACCATCTCGAATTTATTACAATATTTTAGATTCAAAGGAATTTCCAAGGATATTTGATAGGCGTTAACATTTAATAAGATACATCGATCAAATTGTCGAGTTCTGCCCACTACACGCTTCCTATTTTACCTCCTCCGTCTTTTCTAACCAACACGAGTCTTCCCACATACTAAATTATTTTCTTCAACTGGGATTTAATATATTTTCCAGTAAATATATTTTACATTATCTTGTAGTTACAATGTCTCATAAAGAAATGAAATTTTTTACTCTCTTAGTGATGAAATTCTCCGTAATAGTGCCTCAAGTTAAAAATACTTGTAAACAGAACCACAACTCCGCAATAAATAAAAGATATATCTTTTGTAAATATTAAGATTTGTTTATTTGAATATTAACGTTAGCTTTCCACCATTCTTACGACCAACATAATTTACAATTTTAAGAAGCGCGTGTTTGAAATGAATAGTCTGAGTGATATTTAAGGAATTAACTGGACAAGCGTGCCAAGTTCGCAAACTATTATTCAGTTTGCTGATTCGGATCCTATGTTTGCACTCGTATATCTACAATCAAGGCTGATTGGCACGACCGTAGGATGACGTCACCTAACAACTTTTCGTCCCACTAGCACCGAGGTTGCCTGACTGATCTAGAAAAAGTTCCCGATGGAAGTTTCGATCACAAAAGAGAAAAGAAGAGACTCCACAGGATCTCCAGATGCGACGATTCGATTAGCCTGGTCCGGTGTCAAGGGGACGGCCTTCATCTCAACAAACCATTGGAAGAAAGTTTCCGAAGAACGTTGCATTCTATTATCCATATATATATATATATATGTTTAATATGTCAATTTATTACCAATCAGAACTTTTAGTACATTCTTTCAGCCAATTTTTTGTTTGGTGGATAACTTGATCTGTAGGAACGCGCATTAACTAAATGTCCAAGAATTTTTGATTGGAATATCTGGATGATCTAAAATTTATTAAGAATACGGGAAATCAAATAATTATATCTCTATTTAGTTAATAGCCTTTGCATAGGTGGAACATATTACAAATATTTCCTAATCCTCGACTTCGTTCGAGACAATCAAGTAAGCATTTGTTACAAAGGTTAGAACCATATCTAGTAAGGAATTCGTTTTAAAACTATGTTTATTGAATAAATTCGACAAGAACTGAATTTGTGCGAAGAAACATTTTCATAATCTCTAACATGAATCTAAATTAAACTTATTGAATCACTTGTTTCGTAAATATAGTTATTGAACGTCGAGTTAGATACTCATTGATGTGATCATTCAGCAAAATATATAGATTGAAATAGATTGTAAATATCAGGAAATGTCACGAATTATCGGCTAGTAATAGAATTACACATTTTTTCGTTAAACATTTAAAAAGGTACCTGAAATGTAAAGTAAATAAAACTCCAATTGTATCTCAGTGGTTTTCTGTTAGAACAGACTTTTATAAGCCTGTGATTTAAAATACAATTACATCGCACTGAACATGCATGCTTGAGGTTTTCCTTGACGGCAGTCTTTATAAATATTCTCATAAATGTAAAACACAAAGGTAAATGCGTGATTAGAAAACAAGAAACTTCTCGGAAACAGAACTTCGGGTCAGGACC
The DNA here is from genome assembly GCA_034510155.1 of Eucriotettix oculatus. NCBI lineage: Eukaryota > Metazoa > Arthropoda > Insecta > Orthoptera > Tetrigidae > Eucriotettix > Eucriotettix oculatus. The sequence goes on along the minus strand of CM067378.1, from coordinate 25,388,433 downwards.
TTGAACCAGTAAGGTCATGGCCATCGACTTCTGGAACACTCAGAGGCGACTCCCTTACATGAAGTCTTGGAAATAACACTAAGAAGTACCGGAAAATAAGTTTTTTGCTGTTCAAAATAAATAAAAAGATGGCCAATATATTATAAAATAATTTTATTACTATTTAATTAATACAAATAATACGTTTCAAACAACTTTTAAGTCTTCTCCAGGTAACTATACCCCAAAAAAATTATAAAGTTAAAATTAATTTCGAATACATAAAAAATTCTTAAAATATGATGTCTAATATTCAATATAAAGTAAAATAAATAACAGACAGCTAATAAAATGGATAAACAATTTACATTACAGGAAAATGGTGTCGTCGACAATCTCTCCCGACGGTTACGGCCGAAATGATGTGTTTGACATTGGTAAAAATGTTTTCTGCTTATTCCATTGTCTATACTAAAGCACATTATAAATATGAAATGATTAGGGGGGATATTATTTATATTTTAATCATGAAAAAAGTTAGCAATGTAAATTATATTGATTTGTAACATTTATTTATTATTAATGTACACTGATTGAATACAGTTTTAATTTGCTTAGTCGGCTTTTCCTTATAATTAAAACAATACATAAATTTACAAAAAAAGATACTAATAACTAATTTTCTTACAACTAAAATTTCTATAAGTGTACAATCAGTTCGTATGTTATGGACCTTCTCAGAGAAAGGAAACATTTCACACAAAAAGTACTCGGACCTGGCAGTATAGGAAATCAGTAAAAGTTTACAGTGGTATTTACCGTGTCAGCTTAATTTAGACCCAGCGGTGCCTTCTCTCGTTTACACTTCATCGTCTGGTCTCGATCATACCTCATCTGCCGCTGCTATTGTCCGTGGTTCGGACAATTTCCAGTCTTAGCCTCGTCTCCTCGGACTATCTGTCCGATAATGTGAACACCTGCTCTCGTCATCTTAATCTGTCTTACGGTTCTGTTTCTCACACCCAAAATGCAGGGAATTTTAATAATTCTTCCCATTCCTTAATTCATATGCTGAAATTGGCTGGTATGGATATTCACCAATGAAATTTATTGTTACTCCTCTTTGAGAGGAATCGTTTGCCCTTCTCCACCAAGGTTTTTGGAGTAAATCCACGCGTATTTCCAGCCTCGGTCGCAACATTCCAGCGGCCGTGGGACAATCCCCGCTGATGTCCAAATTATGACTTTTATTACCCCTGTTTGTCAAATAATGTCTCATTTCTTTTGACTTCTAAGTCGCCGAAGTCCGAACAGATGTGTTTGACCGTTACAAAGCGGAGAATAAATTAAAAAGAAGTAAAAAATAGTTCTCTTCCGTTGTAAAAAACGCGAAGAACCAGATTGCTTGGACCAGAGCACTCCTACGTAAATAAAGTTAATAAATCAGATAACAACAAAAGTACAAAAAAATTTATAGCTCCGAATGACATTTATAAACTTTCCATGGATTGCGTCCCTTATTTAACTATGAATTTGAACTTAATTTGTTGGGTCTAATGTGATATGAAATGTACTAGTAATTTTAGGCGTAGTGAAGGCGTAACTGACTGGATAAACAACATAAGACAGCGTCTAGAAGCCAACGAGTGAATGTGCCTTGTCGTGAGTGCGAGCGTTTATGAAGCGTAAGCGAGAAAGTATATACATCCGAGTGAATGCGTGTGTAATAGTTGTATTTTGTAAATTGAGCGTATGAGTGAGATAATGTATAATTTGCATCTTCGATGAGAAGTGTGAACGGACGCTAGTAATAGTTAGGAATAGCTATACGATAGTTTTATTGTTATCTAATAATTATATACCTATGTGCGCCCATTGGCAATCCAACCCCTCGTGAAGTAATGCCTAACGGCGGTTCCGCGAGGAGGTACTTTGTAAAGGGAGGTGGTTTTTAGTGGGTAAAAATCCCACACACCGTGTAACTCGGGTTTCACGGCGTCTTTTGAAGATTTTCCCCTAACCTCGTTAAAAAAAAAACATCTCATCTTTTAATAAAATCAAAGTTCACTTTGAAAAATCTTAGATTGTGTTAAATGGTATTTCAGAAAAGATTACATATTTATTGTTACAAATATATTTAAATCCCACGCCATTATTTACATAGCCGGACATAACAAAAAGTATTTGAGAAACATTCATTGTAGTAAACTAAGGAATCCGTTGAGGAAATATAAAAAATATTGACGGGACAAATTATTCATGATAGCCAATAAGAGAATATAATATTTAATGAAATCTAAAAAAGAATAAACTAGCACAATTTTTAGAAGCATATTTTAATAAAATAAAAACTAGAGCATATTCAAGTTCAAATAGAAAAATTTTGCAGATCGAAGTACCTAAAAATATATTTAAAAAAACTTTATAAACATGTTATTTATTCGAAGTTATATCCCAAAATTTGGTCTCATTTATAATTTTTTGCCAGAAGATAAATTTATCTCCCTTCTTTCTTCTTGACCCCCTAGTTCAGGGGTTGGCCTATCGGGACGAGTGCCAGACAGTCATTCCGGGTTTGTTTGGAGCGGCACGTGTTCAGCGTTGCGATTCTCCTTTAGTTTTAATCCTTGTCTTCGTGATCGTGATGAGCACAAGCTATCGGTATTCGAACCCGGAACCTCTCTGATGTGAGACGGTGACGCTGACCACAACACGTCGGCGGTCAGACAGATATAACTATTAAATTAAATATATTTGGTTACTCTGCGGATTAGAACTGTGATTTAAGAAACGGGTCAAACAAGTTTGGTTAATGAACGCATAACAATGGCGCCTCGCGTGGTCATCGTCTCTGACCGGAGGGGTCTCCTTTCGCCTGTCAGTCCCGAGAGCGCCTTAACAGCGGCACTTTCGCCACTTTCGAAAACGAGTTTATCGTTGTGTCTGTACGTGGGTGGAGGAGAGAGTCTGTGGACCCCGCCCGCCCTTTGTGCTCATCCGTCAACACGACCCGCTTACTGAGGAATTCGGTCATCCGAGATCACTGCTTGCTTTTCAAGTTTCTACTGTCCTGCAGCTTATAATAAAGTCACGCGATTACAACTTCGTGGTTCAATATGGAACAAACGAAATCGATTTAAAAGCTGTAATGGATTCGTGTCTTCTGCAGTGAGAGAAAATAGAAGCTCTCGTTAAACAAATTCAAATTGAGTTAAACACTACTTGGTGGGGTAAAATTTATTTAAAAAGAAGGTCAAAACTATTAATGTTCACCAAAATGTTATTCAGACAGAAAGTTGTTTTCGTTGAAAGTGGTAGTTATTAGTTTACTATACTTGGACAGGTGTTACGAGGAGTGTATCAAACAGAAATGGATCCTTAGTAGAAAATACTTACATTGGCGAGAGAGATCAGAATTTCATTATGATGGAATTACGGTATTAGGGTGAGTTAACGAACCAAATATAGCAGACAGGAAACAATGGAAGTAGGAATTTGAATAAGAAAGTGGCAAAGTTACCTAATTCAGAAAAATTTAAAGTGAAACAAGTGTTGGACTGAAACCCTCAGGAAAAGGGAACATGAAAGGCCAATTAACAATGAGATACAGAAAATTTGGTAGACATAGAAGGACGTGAGATAGAGAACCGCATGGAGGCGCTATGTTGCAGAGTGAAGAAGGCTACTGAATGAATCCATTTTCCTTGGCGCAGAACCCTTCACTTCGCGGGGTGACTACAAGACTGTCACTCAATCTTTCCTGACCATGAGTAACACAATCGTGGTTTGCAACTCGGGATCTCTGTAATGTGGGCTAGTGACGTAGACCACTACAACACAGCAGGTTGTCGAATGAGTGAATAATACAGTTAATATTAATCATTGATTAGTTTGTGTTTTTTAGATACTATTAAATATTTATTGGGTTATTGTAATTATTAAGTCAAAGGGCTTAATTCCTAAGATTGGTATCAATATTGTAGCGCAGTAGGACCCCTCCCTAATTTTTATTCACATTATTAGATTTTAAACGATCTAAATTCAGTAAGAATATTCAGAGACAGACAGGCAAGACATGAAAATTCCAGGAGCCAAGGTGTCGGGCGGAAAAAGTGTTTTCCTGCAGCTACAAGAGATTACGGGTGCAAATCATTTTGCGCTGGATGAAGAACGCATAAATATTGGTGAAGACACGTCACGTGGTGACGTTTACCGTTTGAGAAGGGGAAAAGAATAGTTTATCTGAGGAAGTGAGTAGATGAAAAATGAGCAGAGTTGATCAAGACGTTGAAAGAGGGTGAAGAAGCAGAGTACGTCAGTGTTTCTCGGAAGTTGAAGGAAATAGGATGGAGAGGAAGTAGAAGAGAAAAAGAAATGAACAATTAATAAGTCAATGTTGATCGAGAGTTGAAAGGGAGGCGAACATAGGTGATTAGCATTGTTGCTCTTGAATTAGAAGGAAGAGCGGGCAATGACGGCCAGAACTTCGGACTTGTTTGTAAGTTGAGAGAAAGAGAAAGTAAATCTGTCTTGGAGTCTGAAGTGAATAAGGAGGAAAACTGGGTTTACCTCTATCGGTAAGTCCATACTCTTCCTTCCGTCAACATAGGGTAAAAACAGGTTCGCCACGAACGTAAAATCTCTGCTATAAGTTGTTGCCCCAGTAATTAACCCTGAGAATCCCTTGATATTTAAATATGTAAAATTGCATCAGTGAGCAGGACCCACTATAGAAATTGTTTTTTAAAAAAATATGAATAAAAATTATTTATTTTAAAATATATTTTAAAAGCGCAATATTTTGTTAATAATTTTATGTAATCAATCCCTATTATCATTTACAATTTATTTACAAGGATGAGTCAAATGTAACTGTAGTATATTTTTATGAAGAAAATATGCACAGTAAAATTGAAAGAATATCATCAAATTTCAACATAAATTGCTTTCAATGCAGCTGTGCCAACGTTTCGCTAAAACCTGGATTCCACTAGATAATAATTCTTCGTACTGGCTGCGTAATCTCTCCACGTCTTTCACCTCATCGTCAGAACGGTATTTCTTGCCAGCTAGAGCTTCCTTGAAGGGCCCAAACACATTATAGTAACTCGGTACTAAATCAGAAGAATGCGTTACAGATATTCGGCACGAAGGTCCAAAATTATTTGTACTGCTGCATGAGTGGTGCGTGACCTCGCCTTACCATGCTGCAAAAGTACAACAACAGTAATGGGAAAACCACGACGTTTTGACCGGATCGCAGATTGTTCACAGTCTGATATGCTGTTCACATAATGCGTCCTTGGCATGTTATGTTCCAGGAGCTGACTTTTACTATCCCAGAAGAACGTGAGCATCATCTTACCCACAGCACATTTTACGGAGCTTCTTGTGTCTCGGCGATGATGAATGCCTCCATTGCTTCGCTTGGTCTGCGGTTGGAAGCAGTGAACCAAGCATTCATCACCAGAGACTATACGCTTTAAAAATCCATCCCCTTTGGCTTCATAACAATGCTTGAGTGTTTCACAGGCATCCATACGTTGTTCTTTCAGTTCGGGTGTGATGCTTTGGACTCTAGCGGATATTTTGTGGCACTGCAGCAAGTCGTGAATGATATGGAGCGCAGTCATGACTCATGTTCCATTCCACAGTCACTTCATCGATTCTCTCGGATCACTCGGTCAACTGCAGCGATAGTGTCTGGCGTAATGGCAGCGCGTGGTCGACCGGAACGAACTGCATCAATCAAATTGACATTCCACTTTGAAACTTCCTGTGTCACTCACTGAAATGACTCACAGGAATACGCATGCTGAATCTACATCCTCCAAGATATATTTGATGGATCTCCCCCTTAACACCCAAAAAACGAATAACCGCTCGCTGTTTTCCTCTGAACAAGTCTCTAAGGACACGGTCATCATACTACTATCGTTGGCGTCACGTTCCTCAAACCTCCGCGCGCACTCGTACGGTCATCGGAAGGGCATATTGCCTCTTATTTATTTCTTATAAACGACGCTAATTTTTCATTATGTTCATTTTTTGACCCTACCTCACATTGTAACGAATCGTCTTTATCGAGGAGGTCATTTGCATGTGTGATTTAACGCATTCTTTAAGACGTTTGCAATTCAGACCGTTCAACCCGGTAGTGAGAGAGAAATTATGACATAATGCGTATATGTCAGCTGTCGATCATTCACTTCTCAAAAACGTTTTAAAAGGCCTCGCACTCCGCTTTCCACTGAGTCGATTACGTACAACTTGCCAGAATGGTACGTCGATTTCCCGCTTAAAGTTCTCATCTAACCATCTTTCTTTCCTACTTCCTTTACAGTGTATATTAATGATTGTTATAGTATACATATCTAAACTGAATATTTGTGTTTAACTGGTAAATACTGCGACCTTCAGATTCTTACCTGATAAGACTCAGGCGAACTCACCGAAAACTGTCCTAGGCGATCCTTGCACCCTTATAATCCTTCGAGATGAGCCTTATATCTCATTTCCTTTTTATGCTCCATATCAACTTCGATAGCAAAGTCAAGGCCAGATTCTACTCCTCGCCGAAATCTTGGTAAAGGATCCCTACCTTTTCTTTTTCGCTGCTCCGTGGGGACCTACGATCTCAGGTTGAAACGTGGCGATATATCATTCTAAATTAGCGGCAATTCTGATGTTAAATTTTGCTCAGAAGTTCATTATTATCTTAATTATTATCTAAAT